>SKCR01004403.1:0-91160 GCA_019454045.1 Zanthoxylum bungeanum
TATGATTACATCAAAATAATAATTCAAGAACTCATGCTCGTATCGGCAAGCATTATCCAAATGGATTTACCGTGGCAACAGGTAAAGGTTGAATCGTAATCAACACAATGTCGATAACGATACCTTTCCGTTAAAAGCCTAGCTTTATACGTTGGTATGTTGCCATCCATGTACGTCTTCCTTGAAGACTTATAAAGTACCAATAGGCACAATGCCTTGTGGTACATCAACTAGTCTCCAAACTTGTTGATATACATGGAATCCATTTCGGACTCATGACACTTGGTCATAATAGGGAGTCGATACCTCGTATCACTTCCTTAGTTCTCGTGTATTCGAAGATTAATGGTATAGTTTCATCCTTGATGAACTATATATGTTCCATTAAGATTGTGCCTTGAACATATTACTACTCCGATTTTCATCGAGTTATACTATCCTCCCTCCACTTACCACTGCATATCGGTATTCCTCTTAGAAAACCGCATGGTGAGCAACAATCTAATTGTTCTCATGTGAGGTATATAAGTACAATACTTATGGTATCCCTAGGATATCCTACAATTGGCACTTATCCTATTTGGGTTTTAGTTTGGTATCATCCAAACATATGCCAAGCATACCCAAATGGTCAGGAATGAGAAACCCGGTTTTTTTCCCGTTTCATATCTAATATGATATCTGTCAAACAGATTATTATGAACCTTATTCAAAATAAGTTCTTGCACTGTTTAAAGCTTATCCGTTGAAGGAAATGGTAGCTCAGAGCGACTCGTGATTAACCTTATTATGTCTAAAAAAATTCGGTTAATCCTTTTCGGACACACCGTCAAATGACGTGTTCCGGGAGGAGTCCTCATTGAAAGAATACTATACTCTTTCAAGTATACGAGAAACTTACTGCTTAAGTATTTTCATTACGGTTTTACCGTGACGGTTTAATACTATAGCCGATCTGTTTGTCTATTTCGTGTCGAAACTATAAAAGTTTCCGATTTGTGTTCTTCAAAAGAAACACACAACCATTACGCGATGCCACATCCGTATAGTTCACGTAATATTTATATCCACCTCTAGCCTAGCTAGACATGGGCCAATTTGCTTCACTGTGAACTAGGGCTAACAGATCGGTGGCATTTTCACTTTTACCGAGTAAAGGTGTTTTAAGCACTTTGCTTAATAAACTAGATTCGTAGACTTTATTTGAATAGAATCAAAACAGTCCAAGTACCCACTCTTCGAAAGTGTGGATATACGAGTCTTGTTTGATTGTGTCCCAGACAACAATGCCACAATTAGTTTCTTAACTGATCAAATCAGTTTGAGCTATTTATTTGTCATGTATATATATGAGATATTATTTATATTCAAAATATAAATTCTGTTATTCACATCTAATGTGTTTATCTCAATATCATCTTTATATAATAAAACACTTTAGTGTTCTAGAATATAAAGGTACACCCGCAGCGGGTTATACACTGATATAAAGATAATGTTCTAGTCAAACTAGTTACATTATAACAGTTCCCTAATTTAAGTACATACCCGAGGGTAATTCCTAAACTTAGGTATCTTAGGTTAAAACAGCGACTATCGTCCCGTTTTCAAACCGCAGATTAATCTCATCTGAAGTCAGTATCCTGCTTAAGCAGATTCTGCACAACAGTACATATTTATGTATCACACTAAGTATTTAAAATCCAATTTCAATACTAGTTGTGAACATACATAAACATATTTGAAGTAAGAGCCTTGCTCGTCTTCAATTCCTTCTTAGGATATATCCTTTTATCTTCCCAAAAGATTATTATGATTTTGCCTTTGCTAATTTCAACATTCCAGTAGCCTTTGGCCAAGCCTCGGGTTTCTAGAATATTGAAGTAAGGTGTGCCTTGCACTACTTGCCTAATTGCAAACTTTGACTTTGTCTCCTTGAGAATAGTCATTAATTCTCCAAGAATTATTTATTGCAATTTAGTATTTCAAAGATCTAAAATAGATCCATGAAAATCCTTCAATTTCATTATCATACTTTAAGGATCCAATCCTTAATTCTGATTCAGAAATTAAGGAGTCTACTTCGACAAGCTTAATGGATTAAGCGCTAAAGTTATCATTATACGAATATTCCAAATATCATATTCCACTTATTTGCTTAACTCCGGGCTTTAGGCATAATTCATTATTTTATCAAATAAAATAACTTATTAATTTCCAAGACCATCTTGAAATTATTCCCAATTTGAAAATTAAAGTCGTTTAAATACATTTTCACCCAGGATTATGTTTTAAACACTAATCTTTCATTTCTATCTTGATTCTAATAGTCCAACTATTTAATCAACGATTTGTGGTACTATTGATTATAATGATTATAATAGTCCAACTATATAATCAAATATAATTTAAATTAATTAACCTCAATTACATTGATTACTATAATCCAATTATAAAATCAACTGTAAACTGAAATTAATTAATTCAAATATATTGATTAATATAATCCAATTATATATAATCAAATATAATACAGTCCAACTGTTAATTAAAACAACAATTTAAATATTAGTCCAACTAACATTTAATCTAACGACGAAATAATTTGAATGAGCGCGTATGGCGAGTAATTGAACGAGTATTGCAAATTCAATTCTTGCCTCCCACTATTTTTCGGCGAGCCTCTAACCCTCTGTCGAGTACTCGGGAAACCGTGTTTCCTAGTGGGCTAGGATCCCGTTAAATATCACACAATCTTGACTTTGGCCAACAAATTGTATGATAATTAACTAGGTAGATCTCTAAGATCAATTGGATCCAATCCAATTCCTAGATCCGGTAGGAGGACGTCCAAGTCCGAAACATATATCTTATATATGCCAATACATCCAATGTATTACCTAACCTTTTTCCTCTGAATCAACTAAGCCTTGGCTTTGGCACAACAATCTTAATGATCCCAGTTAAGCGCGACCCATTGACCATGGAAAGCTTCGTAATCAATGTCGATGGACAAGAAGTGGTCTTGACTTTGGCCAACAAACCACAACTTGGACATGACACTGACATGTAACAAAGCCTTCGTTCAAACACATCTTCGAAAGACAAAAGCCTTGACTTTGGCCAACAAACCAATGTCGTCTCGGATCTTGAGTGAGAATCACTGAATGGAAGGAAAGACGCTTAATATTATTTGAGGGTACCAATTTATTATCTTTGTTAAGGTCTCATCATCATACACCCTTAAACATGCATTCTAAACACATAATAAAGCGCATATGAAATAAAATAATAATGATATGCGGATGGATACTTTACATTGATCCTAGATCAAATCTCTCATTTTCTCTCTCCAAAGCTAGCACTTGTATTTACTTCTACCCGTTACACTACACTTCTAAAGAAACCTCATTTACATTGAGGGGAATAGGTGAGAAGAGAATACAAAGAGTATAGAGGTGATAAGGCTGGACTCGCAGGTCCAATTAATAAATCAAATTTATTACAATTTCCAAAATTGTCCCACCCGACTAATATCCATCCGATATACATTATTCATGCATCGCAACCATGTATTCACTCAAGCATGTATCAATCAATCTAATCCAATTAATTAATCTGATAATTAGTGATCATCCAATGTTCAAACAACGATTTGATTTTGTTCGAGTCAAACTCGTTTTTGCGAATAAGTACTTAAAGTACGAATTCTCGAATTAAATTAAACTACATAATTAAATCCAATTTAATATGTATTTAATACTAATCCAATTATTTAATTCCAAATTAAATCTTACACTTTATTTACGAACCTTACGACTTAAATTCCAAATTTAATCGTTTCGGGTCTCAAAGCCCGATGAATATCCAATATTAATTTAATTAAAGTCTAATGGGCTTTTAATTAATTTCTTAAGGCGTGGACTTTTGGTCAATTCGAGTCAAACCGAATAACCAAAATCCAATCCGGGAGTTACCCCATAAGCCTAGAAATCAATCTTGGCCCATTAGGCCCAATTAAACTTTAAATGTCCATTAGTCGCATTTGGGCTTTATGGTAGCGGTTTTGGGCCCAATTGGATCCAACCAATTTTGCCTAAACCAACTTTGTACAACAAAGCCCAATAAGCCCATTTACAACATTACAAGCCCAATCCAATTTAAGCCAATTAATTAAATCATAAAATCCAATTTCAAAATCTAATTAATTCCAAAGTGTGTATCATGATTAATCACCTAAACATTATTTCCAAAACACAAATTAGGCTAATTAATCATGCTCAATTTCATCATCACATGTCCAACACGTTAAGATTAAAATCAAACCCATTACATGCTTTACTACTCTCGGTAATTTGGACTATTTTATGTCAATTCCGATTCAATCCAATTAAATCCAAATAAAATTAATTCAACATCCTCAATCGTTTCAAGTCATCCAATGATCAACGAAACAAAATTACCAAGATTTAGGGCATATACTCCTTTCGGCCAACACATCAAAATTGGGGAAATTTGTTCCAAAAATATTTAATCAAATTGATCCAACCAATCATCAATTAAACATGTATTAAGCATACTTGATCATCCAATTTCATAATTGCATGCTCAATTTCATTTTACCCAATTTCAAGCTTTATGACATACTTTCAAATTGGGGAAATTTGTTCCAAACATATTTAATCAAATTGATCCAACCAATCATCAATTAAACATGTATTAAGCATACTTAATCATCCAATTTCATAATTGCATGCTCAATTTCATTTTACCCAATTTCAAGTTTTATGACATACTTTCAAAATTGGGGAAATTTGTTCCAAACAATATTTAATCAAATTGATCCAACCAATCATCAATTAAACATGTTAAGCATACTTAATCATCCAATTTCATATTGCATGCTCATTTCATTTTACCCAATTTCAAGTTTTATGACATACTTCCAATTTGGGATTTTACGTCCGAATCGAATTCAATCCAATTGATTCCGCAATCGTCGTTAAATCATCATCCCGAATGATTTCCAACACTTCCAATTGTCAAAAATCAAAAATCCCAAGACATTAAAAGACATCACAATTTCGGCCAAGGAGGGAATTTGGGGGAAAATTGATCCAATCAAATTTTCTTTCAAATTGACCCAATCAATCTTCAATTCAAACACAATTAAGCATACAAATCCATCCAATTTAATTTATCATGCTCAAAATCAAGTTTGCCCAAATTTTATCCCAAACTTTACATGCTTTTAACCTAAGCTCATGATGCCATTGTTGGAGTTTTTAAGGGTCCCAAGATCAAAACTCAAGCATGAATCATAAGTGAATACAATGACGGAAGTGCGGAATACTTACATCGAGCGGTTGAGCGACGATTTGGGCAACAAAAATTCGAATTCTGCTCACTTTTGCAAGGCAGTGGGCTGCTATGAATAGTGAATTTCGCCCCTTGTCTTCAAGATTTGAAGCTCCAAGCTTCATCATTTGGCTTCCCGGCTCATGGGTATACTTCCCTTATCACCTTGGCATGATCCCGGAGTGTGCTAGCACTCTTGTTTTGCCACAAAACACACTTGCTTCCCTCCATTTATCTTTGTAAAATTCGGCAGTCCACTGCCTAGTATAAACAAGAAATGGCGTGAAGATGAGAGGAAGAAGAAGAGGAGAGAGAGGAGGGAAAGTGAGTCAATCTTTTGTATACGGTTTTGTGTTTGTTATATGCATCAAATGCACTTGAATTTCATTTGAAATTCATTTCAAACACATTTGGGTTTAATTCCCAACCACACACATCACTTTATTACATCAAGTCATATCACATCACTTTATTAATCTAATCAATTGTCACATCAATCAATCAATCCAATCAATTGTCACATCACTCAAAGTGACATGATTTGATGCTTGATGTGACGCTAGATACGACTAGCGATTTGACGCTTGATTTGACGTGCCGCACTCGAATTCCAAATACGAATGCGCTCGCAAATAATCTCGGGCTCGGGTTCGCTAATTCCAAATTAACGAATTTTCCGTTGCGTCGTAATTAAATGATTACGCCAAGCGAAATCACTATTCACGTCGCTAACGAATTAATTCTAAATTAATTCGTTCGCCCGAATTAAAATCTAATTTTAATTCCGCGTCGAAATCCAATTTCGTTAAATATCAAATATATTAATTCCTCGATTAATTCCAAATTAATGTTTCTCTCTCTTTAATCGATATTTTATCCTAGATAAAATATCTCCGCAATTAATCCCAGATTAATTTTCTCTCTCATCTAATTAATCCCAGATTAATAAAGTGCGAGTCATACGTCATCGGTGAATCTTTGGGAAGCGACCCATGAGATCCCCGGATATGTTGGCAGTCAAATCGGTCGTCGGACTATCCGAACACGTAAGTACCAAGTACTACGTTTTACCGATTTACAAGACAAGGTTGGCTTCTAGCAAAGCACCATGCCTATCCAATTCTCCGGAAATATCCTTACAGGAATAAGGATCTATATCAAGCGTAGTATACCGTAGTATTGCGTATTTCTGTCCAGTATCGGATGATCACATGCAAGGCCTAGGGCTGGTAGAGTGTCTGCCCCGTACGAAGCATATATCGGATAACAAGCAACTAGTCTCTTTAAAATCGGATAATCATGACCAAGTCATATTATCCCGACGGTTGCAACCTTATATAGAGAACGAGTTCTGTATCCCTGCGTGATCATCAACTCCATATGACTGGAGTGACACTTCCGTCTTGACATCACACCCAACACACTACGATTCTCAATATACCCAGTATTGGCGTACACAGAACCGGTTAAAGCCCTGGACGACCGCAACCAAAGTATATTGATTGTCGCAAGTATTAGCGGTGCAAGTCTCAGGTTAAGACCAAATACACCTACCCTGATTTCGGACTTCCATAGACACGTAGTCATACTACCAATGGAATTCCGAGGGGGTCTAATCCAGAGCGAAGCTGTTTCCCGTACCATCGGTGAAACACAACCTCCTATTACACTTGCATGAGTATCCAATACCCAAATATATGAGAACTATGTCGTTGTGCTCTCACAACGCGCACAAGTGTAATACTAGTCTTTTACGCATTCATCGATGTCCAATCTCGATAATGCTCTGACTATGGATGTTTAATGATTTATCCTTCATGGACTGATACTGTCTCATATCATTCTCCGTCCAGGAACAAATCATAGGGACCTCTTATCATTTATATATCTAGGTGATCTAATCACAAATGATACGAGTGCAATCTCCTATGTCACATAGTTAATTTGTACAACAACACCGTGATCTGTACAAATAGTGACGCTATGGGTCATAATTGTCCAACAGTATAATCTATATTTTTCTAAGCAAAACTCGATAGCCTACAATAAGGGATTGTGAAAACATATGTGAGACCTCTAACTTGTATAGTCAAAAAGTTGATTTGTGTTCTTCTTCGTAAATTCGGAGATGGCTAAATTACGTACAAGTTAGGCTTATATGAGATGTGCCTGGACTTAAGAGTCCATAACATGCATGACTCGTTGAGCACTTGGGTAGCCGATAATTTTTTTATAATAAATAGTATTTGTATTATAAGTTCAACTAAAATAATTAAGTATTATTGAATAACATTAATTATTATTTTGACTCAATTGGATTAATCCAAAATCATACATGGACTTTATTGTAATTTAATAAATATCTCTACCATTGGAGGATACTTTGGCAATACAAATATGTAATAATAGGTGTATTTGGCTTGATTTAATTAGATTAAATCAAAGTTGTAGACATTAAACTAATCCATTGATGAAACCTTATCTTGATATAATTGAATTAAATCAAAGTGGTAGATAAATGTGATTAGTCACACCTAATTATATATATTTGGACAAATCAGATTAAGCCCATATAAAAGTTGATTATAACTTTTATTAATTAACAAATTACATACGTTTTTGCCATAAATGGCAAGCTTGAGCAAGTTTTTAATCAAAGTAAAACAAGCTTAAACAAGCATTAAGTAAAAGAAAGAAATATTAGCCTAAGTAAAGTTTTTGTGGGAGAAGTTTTGGAAGTTCTCTACAACAATAAGGAGAATAAGATTAGATCTTGGAGTCAAGCTTGCTACCTTTGGAAGTTGTCCATAACATTTCAACAAGGAGAAGTAGATTCGATATCAGAATCAAGCTCGCTAGGTATGTTTGATCTTCTCTAAAGCTATGTTTTCATTAGTGAGTTATCATTAGTAAAACATTTATTGATGTAGTATTGGATATATAATAACATAGCTTGATTTTGAAATTAGGCTAATAAATTATGTACGAATACTTTGGAAGCATAAACACCATATGCTTGTAATTGGGTCAAAATATTTATGTTGGACATAAACATAAAATTAGAGTTTGAAACTCTAGATGAAAGCTTGGAGCTATAGATATCATTCCAGAATCACTTGACCATCTTTGAGTGACTTAGAATTGTTCATGAGTCATTTCATTATATGATTATATTTTGGTTTGAGTTCTGATTCAAAGAATTTTATATATATATATATATATATATATATATATATATATATATTATAATATATATATATATATATATATATATATAATATATATATTATATATATGTTTATTGTATAACATATGTTGTGGTTGGTTCTGATGTTAAAATTATTTATGCTACTTTTAAAAAGTGTTTAAGGATTTAAAAAAAATGTTGAAGGGTTTAAGAGTGCTACGTTGCAGCGCAGCAGCATGCTACGCAAATGGCACGCATACTGCGCAAGCAACATGAAAGGCATGCAGCACAAAATATGCCTGTGAATATTATTGGCACAATAAATTGATTGATACTTTCTCTTATGTGTGTATGGATGAAGGGTAAAAAAATACAGGAGAGTTTACTTATTTGATAATTTAGGAAGAAATAAAATAATTACTAACTTGGATAAGAAATTTTTTTTAAGTTTTTGCTTAAATTACTATGGATTAATAATAAGCTGGTTGGGGTGTGATAACACTACAAATTTTACATTTAATAAAGTGAAAGTAATCATTATAAGCTTATAGTTTTATTAATCTCATTATATTAGCATAATTGAGAAATAATAATTAAATTTATATTTTATATATTTTTATTGTGCTTTTTATTTCTTATGTAGGTGAAATAATACTTTAGATGCATAATTAGAAAATAGACATGACATTTGGATTTTGAAGCTAGAAACTTGAAAGAGCATTCAAACAAGGTACGATTTCGGAAATTCCAACTTTGCGAAAGTTTTATATTTTAGCCATAACCGTTTGTTCCGAAGTCGGATTGAGGCGATTCTTGTTCCAGATGAAAGAATACTCAAATATCTACAACTTTACTCCTAACAAGTTTTTCTAGTTCTGTGGTTTGCTAGGTCGAAATTGATGAAGAAGCTAATGTATGGTGCAGGTTTTTAATTATTAGAAAACAAAAAAAAAATAAATTAAAGGTGGGATTGTGACAAATGTTTGCAAAATGATAAATAAAAATAAAAATAAAAAAGGTCAAAAAAAAAAGAAAAAAGAAAAAGAAAAGAAAAAAATAAATTAGTAAAAGTTTATTGTTTGTATTTGATTTAGAAAGTTGTAATTCATAATTCAAGGATGAGCACTTCTACTATAAATAGAAGTGCTCATCTCTCATTTTAAGTGTCTTGTGTGTTTTATTTTTCTTGTAATCTTTTTTCTTTCAGTAATAAAATTATGCAAGTTTTTATTCAAATCATGAGTAGCTAATTCCATCATGATGGCGTAAAGGGTGAAACTCTAAATATGATAATATAAATTAATTGAAACTCTAAATATGATAATATAAATTAATTGAAACTCTAAATATGAGAATATAAATTAATCTTACGTCTATTATACTATATGAGTTTAAATTTGAAGATTAATATTTAATTGAAATTTGGATTAATTATTACAAACTTTGTTAATTGAGTACTTAACTGGACTTGTTATAGACAAATGTTATCACCGCCTTTATGGCTGGTTTTATATGTTTTGGCATAATTAATTCTTGAAGTAAATTATTTGGGTAATAATGACAATTTATATATTATAAAAAGTAAGATTTCTCTATATTTGAAATATTAAGAGTGGATCCCTTAGTCTTAACATTCCTTATTTATTGTTACAGTTCAATTTAAAATTGCTCATCACTTCAAATAATTTAGCCTTTTCTTTTCACTCAAATTACTATTTTATTTTACTAAATCTATTACATATGGATCGACCTAGAACTTACCGGATTATTATATTACTTTGACACTCTTATTTTGGAGTAAAGAACCACTTGTGAGTGTGTCATGTTTTTGGCATCATTACCGAGGAATATAATTTAGTAGATAGAATAATAATTTAACATCCTTGTATTTTATTTTATTTTTTGTATTTCCTTTCGTTTTTTTATTTTCTACATCTCACTTTTTTCTTTGCATCTGTGTAGATTCCATCATGTACCGATTGATCCTAACATGTCTGAATCTAGAAGTCTCACATTTAGACAAACCCTTTACAAAATTCTTCAAGTCTACATAGAAAGGAAAAATGAATTGAAATGGGATTTACATATTTCCAATGGATTTGCTGAACTACTACCTCAATCTGGAGACTATTTCACTATTTTTGGTGAAAACCGAATTCAAGAAATTGTGACAGCTGAATGAGAAATTCAATTGAGATGTAAATGACGTTTTTAAATCCAATCCCTACATTTGAATTTTCTTTCTTTTATTTTTTCTTTTTCTTTTGTCATTTTTATTTTTACTTTTTTCACTTATTTATAATTTTTTTTTAAGTATTGCATTTACATATTTAAATTTTAGCATACAGTCTACATTTATATTGCATTAGAAATTGATCTCGATCATTTAGCGGTAAATTAAATTGAGAGTCTCCATCACTTTCATCGTCAGTCAAAATGACCGAGAACTAAAATGAAAACTTACCTGGCCAAGATGAAAATCCAGTTGATGTAACATCCCCTATTCAGGAGATGTTATCGGCAGGGGATAGATTGTACATATCCCATAAGCCTCTAACTCTGATAACTACTATTCAGTTTCTAATACTCTTTACAATGACTACATATAATTCAAATACTAGTACTGGATTTTTACTTGACTCTGACTGAATCCAATTGGACTTTTACTCTTTGACTTGGACTGGTGGGCTCCAAACCCTAGTGACTGCATCAGTATCCATCCTCCTAAGCTTGTCCTCAGAGAATACCTACAAAAACAAGGAAACTGTGAGGGGATAGGATTGTTATACGATCTAAATGAGTGGACGATAAACTGAAAACTGATATAAAAACATTGGGGGTTCTAAAACCCAAGTTCCGAAATATCTTTATATGAAAACTCTTTTTCTGAAAACTCCATCTGAAATCTCTTAAAAACTACTTGCTTTAGAAGCTCTGCTTTCTGAAAACTATTTCTAAAATTTAATTTCTAAAAGATGTATATTGAAAATCTGGAATCTGAAAAATGGTCTGTATCTGAAAGAAAAAATTGAAGTATATGGCATTACGTATTGCCGTCCCCCCATATCCCTATCTGGAGCTAGGAATGTAAAACCATGACTTTGGGGCATTACATATCACCGTCCCCCAAAGCATGCCACTTATGTCCCTGAAATTGGTGGTCTTGAGGCGTTACATATCGTTATCCCCGAAGCCATAAAACTATAACCGGGGGTGTGGATCTATGCTACCCACCAAGCTCTGAAATTAGGGTATAGGGGCATTATGTATCGCTATCCCCTAGCCCTGAACTAGGATCTGGGGGCGCTACGTATCATCGTCCCCCCAGTTCTCTATATGTGCATATATTCTCTGTCCGTCAATTCCAAACTGTATCAAGTTACATACTGGGGTGGGTTTCTCCCCCATGCCCCGAAAACCAATGAAATCATACTTTGAAAATATTTTTATCTCAATCATAACTTAAAGCATAAATGTCATGTAATAACTGTAGTAAAAATCATCTAATGCCCTAAAAGCGTGAAAATAAGTTTGATAAGAAAATACGAAAAGAAAATCCAGTAAATAGAAAGTGTCCACTCATAGTTTTTTGGAATTTGGCTGGCACTGAATCCCTTTATCGAAGAAGATTGTGGTTCATGTGGATGATCTAGGATCTAAAACTCGATTAGTATATTCATAGTAAAATGAGCTTCTAACTTAGCTAAGCTTATTAATACATCGGTATGTTTTATCTATAAGGCTTATCATGATTGTGTCTTAATGTAAAGTATGTATACGAACTAATTCGAGATCTATAAAACAGTCTCTAACATGTACGGGTGGAATTGAGATGATTTAGAAAAGTTTAGGAAAAATTTGTGTCACGCGTCGCGATGCGCGGCATCCTGAGACGTGTAACAATTTTCCTCTTGCGCGTCGTAACGTCAGGTTCTTCAGCGTCACGACGCGACCTAATTTTCCAGGATTCTGTTTTGCTTCTCTAAGGTCATCCAATACACAAAACATCACGTTACACTCCATACCAACACTCTCAAACTAAAAACTAATGTTGATGAGTGGTAATTATATCACTATTTCTCAATCATTTAACCTAATATTTTGTATAGTTTCTCGAGTTTTATAAACGTTTTGATGTGTTTTTGTTTATTTTACAGATAAAAATAATATTGGGACTAATAGAATCAACTCGGGGCTAAAATGATGAAATACAGAGGAAAAAATGTCAAAAATGAAAATTTACTGTACGCGTCACGAAGTGCAGTCCTAAATTCCAGTTTTGGCAAGTTTGGTATTTTGACCATAACTTTTTCATCCGAAATTCGATTGAGTTGATTCAAGTTGCATATTAAAGAAAACTCAAAGATCTACAACTTTAAAATTTTAAATATTTTTGAATTCTGAAGGTTTCAAGACTAAAATTAATGAATAATCCAATGTATTTTGTATAATTACTAAAGTCATTATCAAAAAAATAAAAAAAAATGGAAAATGACAATTTGCAATTGTTAATTTCCACAAAACATGCTTGCATGTTTGGTGGAGTATTTTTTGGAGTGTCTTGTGGCATGTTTGGTGGAGTGTTTGGTGGAGCAATTGGTAGAGAAATTGGTGGAAGCCTTTAGATTTTCCTATAAATACCAAGCCATTTCAATTGTAATTCTCATGCTTTCCTTAGGTTATTATAAGGAATTTAAAGATTGCATTTGTGTGTTTATTTTTAGTAATTTAATTTATTTATTTTTATTTTCAGTAATAGTAGTAGTTTTTTTTCTTTTATTTTCTTTTATGTTTTGTAATAGATTTCCGCAGGGGGAAGGGTGAAGCTTTTATTATTTTAGTATAGATTAATCTCCCTTAATTATAATTGGAAATTATAATTTTAACATAAAAGGTTATACCGCCTTAATGGCTGATTTTAATTATTTGACATAATGTGACACCGCCTATATGACCGGTCTTTATGTGACAGATGATTACCGCCTATATGGCTGGTTTATGGACAAATAATAATACCGCCTTTATGGTCGGTCGAACTTAATTAAAATCTGACTTAATGAGAATACCGCCTATATGGCTGGTTGGTAATATTACTGATAAGTTTTATATTATAGTAAGAGAGATTTCTAAATTAGAAATAGTAAAGGTGGATCCCCCAACCCCCAGCATTTTATTTTATTATAGGAAGTGATGAAACACAATATCCACACACTTAGTATTGATTTTCTTTTTACGGGTAATTCTTTAATTTGTTTATTGACTCTTAAGCTTAATGCTTCTTGTTAATTGGCCATTAATAAGATTGATTTAGTAAACTTAAAATGAACTTGACGAAGGGATTTTAGGTTTCAGCCTTAGATTAAATAGCTCACGATCTTCCTTGAGGATAGATAACCCTTTAATAGATTTCCTTACAGGATAGACATATACATGTCGGGCGGGGGTAGCCACTATTGAAACTTGAACTTAATGAATCCATGAAATTTGGTTGACATAGACATATGGTTTAATTGGGTTATACTGGGTATTTACATCTGACCATCGACAGAGGCTTTTACATATTTTCATGTTCCAAGTTAGCAAACTGACTTATTACACATATATAAGAGAATCAATTTATCTTTAGAATAATATTGTGTGGAATCACAACCCTAGATCTTTGTGTCTTTTATTTATTTTCCTTAGTATTTTCTTTTGTTTATTTTATTTATTTATTTAAATTAGCAAATCCACATTCAACTAACCAAAAGTTATCATTCTCTTCTCCCTATAATTAGATACCTGTAAATAAATAATATCAATAATTAATAACAATAATAGGAATTAAGTCCTCGTGGGATCCATATTTTTATACTACTTGAACGATACGTGCGCTTGCATCATACGCGTGTGATTACGCATCGGTCAAATATAAAATACATCATATATCACTCCAATTCTCATACCCTAAACTACCATTACATCAACAATCAACTTTTGATCCATTTCATGCACTTCACCAAATTACACCCAAAATTAAAAAAATGGGGTTTATCAATATTTCCATTGCCTCAAAACAAAAATCACACAATCATCATCATATCCATGTTCACAACACAACACAATACAAGTATCAAATCATCAAACTTAACATTTTCTTACCTCTTTCTCTTGCTTTCCAATATCTCCCAAGTCTCTATGGTTTCCAAGCTCCTTCATTCTTTGTTTCTTTCTTCTTTTTCCTTCATCTTCTCTCTTTCTTCTTCTTTCTCTTCTCCGTCTTCTCTTCTCTCACGTCTTCGCTTCTTCTTTTGTTTCCAAATTTTTGAATTTGTGAATAGTGCACTCCTTTTATAGTTGGCCTTAAACAAAATATAAGGTATAGAAGTTTATGGATTTTACTAGAATGCCCATGGTTACTATTAATTTGAATTTTTGATCTGTATTTTTAACGTATTTCTAGTTCACATTTGGAAACATGTTCAACTCAAAAGTTGTAGAATCTCACCTTTCCAGCGATATAAAATTCATAAAAATTAGAATTCGTATGAGAAAGTTATAGCCCAAATATCATGGGTTGTCCGAAATAGAATATTGTAGAATTTCATATTGAAGTTTCGAAGAATTTACCGTCTATCTCCAAAGTCGTTCCATGAATGTATAAATATATATATACATATATGCATACTCAGACATAATTATATTACGCAACACTTGCTCCACGATGTAACAGTTCTACAGTTCAATAGTAGTAAATTATCGGTCATTACAAATACTCCCCCTCTTAAATAGGATTCATCATCGAATCCTGTTTAAACTTGGGTTCTTATCATAGATCTCATAATCATAGGTTCTTTATAAGCTACCAGCTTAAATTGAACATATGTTTATTACCTTAGTCTGACCCACTGAACTACCATTTCCTGAGGATCTACCGTGTGCTTATTCTGCTGGAACTATACTATGTCATCAGAGATTCCATTTGACATAACAACGAAAATCTCTACCTGACTGAATATTTACCATTTATCTAATAGGCATTGATATTCTTTATCTTCAAACACATGTATCCTACTTCCTGTCGTGCTAGGTAAGTTACTTGATAGTTCGTGGCTTTAGTGAATATCTTCTTAGGTTCTTTACTGGGAAGTATTACCTCGCTCTTGTTTCATAAGATTTTCATTGGGCATTCTTATCTACCATATATCTGGACCTTTAGTGGTGCTTTATATTACTTAAGTATGTCCATCAATCATCTGACTTGATCAGTTTCTTATCAGTTGGTACCTTTGACTCCTACTAAAAAAATACCGAAGTCTCCATACTTGTACTCAACACTCCTTCTGCTCAACCTATCCAACTTGATCTTAATATTCTTTCTCATCAATAAACTACTTAGCTCTCTATATTCTCCTTACTAGATTTCAACTACTTATGAACTTCTCTCATTAAGTTCTAACATCTCTGGTTATTTAAGGGGGGTTTAGAATTCCTTAATCTACTGGTATTGTCTATCGATGACACTTATATTTAAAAATATTATTCCTGGATAGTTTCCTAATGATTCTTCTTAATTAACTAAAGATCGAGCTTATTGTATGCACCTTAGTGCCTAAACCACGTTCCTTGTTATTAACATTAATGCTGGTGATTTAGTCCTGCAAATTAACATTAATGTTGGCGATTTGGTCTTGCAAAAGTTCATACTCTTTCGTACCTTGCTTCCAATGGTCGTTACTTATATATTGTCAATATTTCATTGCTTGAGAATTTATTTGCTATGCCAATTACAACTTTGCAATAATTTATCTCTTAAGTCCGTACTATGAGACGAATCTACCAAACCACCCATACTCGTGGCTAAAACCGTTCCAAACCTGTAGTGATTTGGTTAATTTAGACTATGACTGGGTACTTCATATGATTACCTGA
Source organism: Zanthoxylum bungeanum (assembly GCA_019454045.1). Lineage (NCBI taxonomy): Eukaryota > Viridiplantae > Streptophyta > Magnoliopsida > Sapindales > Rutaceae > Zanthoxylum > Zanthoxylum bungeanum. Next base: position 16,457 of record SKCR01004403.1, read on the forward strand.
CCAAAATTAACTTTTTATCACTTACTTTGGTCTTACTTATTAAATATTGTCTCTTACCGGCGTTGCACCTAAGCAGCTTCACTCTCACACTTTTTTCTTAGTATTCTTTTCACCTTATGTGTTATGCTACCCTATATTGAGAACTTCTTTGGTCTATGTCTCCATCTTCTTATCTTATGAATGTCTTATTTCATTGTACATCCTCTATATCATCCAACCTTAGTTCCTTGAAATCTTAGTCCTTGCTTGACTACTATTTTATTTATGTACTGCTCTATCTGAACAACTTGAACTAGATTACCTAGAACACATAGTAAAGAATGCACAACATTGGTACACAGTTGGCACTTATGAGTCATCTGTAAAACCATAATCATCTGATAGAGGCATGTTTAACCTTAGAGAAGACCATGACCTTTCTGCTAAATATGCATCTCTAGTTAAAAAAATTAAGGCATTAGAAATGAGGAAGAATGATCATGTCAAGTCAATTCAAAAGGTCATATGTCAAATCTGTAATTCAAATGAACATGTCACATAAGTTTGCCTAACCTTGCCAGCTTTGCAATAATGTATCAATGACCAAGTCAGTTCCATAAAGACCTCCAAGAGACTAAATCCAAACTCCCAAACCTACAATTCTGATTGGAAAAACCATCCAAACTTCAATTGAATGAATGATAACCAAGCATAATTGTCGTAAAAACCTACCCAGGTACACTAGAATTTCTAAAATGCTCATAATTATGCACCATATGTCCTATTGTCTAGGAAACCCCTTGATGATACCTTGGATGCATTCATTAAGAAACAAGAAGTCATCAATAATCAAAATATGCAAATATTGGTTGATCTGAAATGTACTTTTTTTTTCCAAAATCACGTCTACATTGACCATTCATATGAAAGGAAAGTTTCATGCATAACCACAGTCAAACCTCGATTGTCATCAAAATCCTCACAAAGGTAGTTCTGGTAGTCAACACATAGATCAAGTCAAATATATTATTACTTTTCGTAGTGGTAAGGTCATCCACAGACCTATTCTTGAACCTCATGAAGTTGAAGCTTTATAAGGGTAAGGAATGGGTTAATGAATCATTACATATCATTGATGATAATAATTTTTGTCATGCACCTCCATTTCCACAAGCAATGAAAATACAGAAATTGAATCATTCCCTAGAAATAACTGAAATATTCAAACAGGTTAAGGTTAATATTCTTTTGTTAGATGCCATCAAAGAGATGTCATCATATGCCAAATTTCTGAAAGACTTGTGCACTATTAAAAGAAACATCATGTAAGAGAAAAAACTTTTCTACCTGAACATGTAAGTTTCATTCTCTCAATCGATAATGCATTGAAATACAAAGACTCTAGTTGTCTTACTATTTCTTGTATTATTAGAAATCATAAAATTAAACATTCATTGCTCGGTCTTGGAGGTAGTGTCAATTTTTTTTTTCTATTTTCGGTTTACCAACAACTTAATATTGGTGAGTTAAAACCAATTTTAACTACTCTTTTACTTGCTGATAGATTAGTTAAAGTACCGAAAGGAATTGTGGAAAATATGTTATTACAAGTCGATAAATTCATATATCCTATGGATTTTATTTTTCTAGAAACACAACCCGTAGTAGACAGTTACAAATTAGTTCCTGTAATACTTGGTCGTCCATTTTTAGTAATAGGTAATGCTTTAATTAATTGCAGGAATGGAATCATGAATTTTTCCTTTAGCAAAATGACGTTAGAGCCTAATGGTTTTAATATCTGCAAGCAACCATACGATGATGATTGTGAAAATGATAATATAAAACTAATTGAACCAATTTTGGAAGAACATATTTAGGGAGTGAATCTGACCCAATGAAAATATGTACAACTAATTTTCTTAATTCAAGTACGTAATTAGATTCTTATATTTCTAATAATTTTTCTTTACTTGATTCTACACAGGTACTGGAAGATGATGGAGAGAAATAAAATTTTAAGGAACTAGGAACATTTGAAGAATAGAAACATTAAACAGCACCCAAATTGAAATTAATTACTTTCTCTAAGGAATAAAAGATACATTTCTTGGAGATAAACAAACTTACCATGCAGTAATTTCTCTTTCTCTTACAAGTAATCAAGAAGGCGAGTTGTTAAACATGTTAAGAGAACATAAACAAGAAATGGTTGGACTTTAAGAGATATAAAATACATTAATCCTTTAAAATGCACACGCATAATACATTTCAAAGATAATGTCAGAACATATCGACCACCCAAAGAGATGTTAAATCTTTACAAGAAAGAAGTTGTTAAAACAAGAGTCCATAAATTTCTTGATGCATTCATCTCTTACACACATGTCTTAATTTGGTTGGGGAGATGGGATAGTGGACTGGATAGTTTTCATTTTTTATGTTTCATTATTTTGCATTTTCATTCAAAAAAAAAATTACACACAAACTAATAATAAATTTGGCTAACCAAGTGGAATCGTTGTTTAGAGATGACAGTCTAAGGATTTTTCACTCCTGAGAAGCATCTCAATGTATTTCGTAACAAGTTATTTTTTTTCATTTCTTTTTGAATCATTAAAATTTATGAATTCTCCATAATATTAATTAAATATTAAAATACACGATAACATATGATCATGGGTTGTAAGTGAAAATTTTGTAATATTCACTTCTCTAGTTTATTAGAGGTAGCACCTAAAGGCAGTGAAATTTACATTTTTATTTAAAAAACTAACAAAATTTTTACTTAGTAACCAGACATCTTGCCTCAGCAAACAATGATTGTTCGAGTAAAACGGTAGGGTTTAATTAGTTTTAAAAAAAATGATAATAATCAAGTTTTTACTTAGTAACCGGACATCTTGCCTCATCAAGCAGTGATTGTTCACCTAAAACGGTAGGGCTTGAGTTATTTTTTTTTTTTAAAAAAAAAGAGTGTTTGTGAATAAGTTTGATTTATTAGCCATTCTAACTCTAGCATTTAAGTTTGTAGGGGTGTTTTAAAACTTAGTGTCCTAATGCCAACTAGTCTGGAAGTCACTAGCCCAAAGCTTGTTACATGGGTCAAAGAAAAGCTTAAGGATACAAACACTTCTTCTTTTTGACATTTGAGATCCAAACAATTAAGTCCGTATGGGTATCTTAACACTTAGTGCCCTAAAACCAACTGGTTTGGGAGTCACTAGCCCAAATCTCGTTACAAGGGTTAAAGATGTATTATTATCAAAGATAAAAAATAAATTATTTTTTGTATATAAATAAACTGTCATTACCAAAAGGTGTGAACTCTGATATAACTTTAGGATAAAAAAAATTACTCTCTTTTCAACAAGACCTGTGAATATTATGAGCATAAAAAAATTGATTGATATTTTCTCTTATGTATGGAAAAATGGTGTCCCCAAGGGGTGTGATATGGTGATATAGGGTCCAGGATCTCACCTTGAGGTCCTAGGTTCGAATACATGGGGTGCATTTCTTGTAAGAGCCTAAGACAACAGGGAGTGGTGGTTTGGCTGTGGTGTTTCTAAAGATTTAAAAATATATATATATGGAAGAAAGGTAAAAAGTACAAGAGAATTTGCTTATTTGATAATTTAGAAATAAATAAAAAATTACTAACTTGGATAAGAATTAGTCTTTTTAGTTTTCGCTTAAATTACTAGGGACTAGTAATAAACTGGTTAAAGTGTGTTATAAATACTAAAAAGTGTACATTTAATAAACAGAAAGTAATCATTTCACATTTATAGTTTAATTAATCCCCTTAAATTAACATAATTGTGAAATAATAATTAAATTTATGTTTCTTGTATTTTTATTGTGATTTTTATTTGTAATGTAGGTGAAATAATACTTTAGAAGCATAACTAGAAAAATGGACGTGACATTTGAATTTTGGAGGCCATAAACTTGAAAGAGCATTCTAACTGTGTACGATTTTGAAAATTCTAACTTTGCGTCATTTTTTTTATTTTGACCATAACTGTTTACTTTGATATCGAATTTAGGTGATTCTAGTTACAGATAAAAAAGACTCAAAAATCTACAACTTTACTATTTACAAGGTTTTCTAGTTATGTGATTTTCAAGGTCGAAATTGGTGAAGAAGTCAATGTGTGTTGTATGTAATTTTAATTATTAGAAAAAAAAAACAAATAAAAGATAAAAGATAAACTATTAAAAAAAAAGAAGCTAAAATTAGGTTGATTGTGATAAATATTTGTAAAATGATCAACCAAAAAAAAAAGTCCAAAAAAAGGAAAAGAAAACAATAAATTAGTAAAAGTTTATTTTTTGTATTTGATTTGGAAAGTTGTAATTCATAATTGAACGATAAACACTTCTACTATAAATAGAGGTGCTCACCTCTCATTTTCTTCTTGCTTCTTTCATTTTCTCTCTTGAAGAATTTGGAAGAAGTGTCTTGTATGTTTTATTTTTCTTGTAATCTATTTTTTCCAGTAATTAAATTGTACAAGTTTTAATTTAAATCATAAGTAGATAATTCCATTATATTAGGGTAAAGGGGTGAAACCCTAAAAAATGAGATTATAAAATAATCATACATTAAATGAATTGTAATCTGAAGACTAATATTTAATTTAAATCTGGATCAATTATTAACAAACTTTGTTACTGCCTTTATGATCGGTTTTATTTATTTGGCATAATTGAGTACCTAACTGGACTTGTTATAGACAGATGTTATCATTGCCTTTATGGCTGGTTTTATATGTTTTGACATAATTAATTCATGAAGTAAATTAACTGGGTAATAATGACAATTTATATATTATAAAAAGTAATATTTCTCTTTATTTGAAATATTAAAAGTAGATCCTCTAACGCCAACATTCTAATTATTATTGCAGTTCAATTTAAAATTGTCCATCACTTCAAACAATTTAGCTTTTTCTTATCACTCAAATTACTATTTTATTTTACTAAATCTATTCCATATGGATCGACCCCGAACTTACCCAGTTATTTTATTACTTCGATATTCTTATACTTGAGAGTAAAGAACCACTTTATGAGTGTGTCAATAAAACACTGGGAATGATTTAAGGCCGCATTACACCATTCGCAAGGTCTGAACTTAAACCTGTTTGGGTTTGGAATGGTCCCTTACAGATTATAGTATAAGATATTCTTATATCTTATAATACAAGAATACAAACGAAAGCAATTTAAGATAACATACAAAGTGCAGACATGAAATTTGGTAAATAAATGAATAAAGTTTTTGTGGGAAATAAATCATTACAACAAAAATTAAACAAGCTAAAATAGGCTAAAGCACATATTAAGTAGGTTTGGCCTCGGAGAGGTCTAGCTTGACATGGCCTAAAGTCAGTCGGATATATCATTTAATCTTCATGTTTGGCCTGACTTATTGGAAGTTTGGTCGGATGTACTATGTAGTCCAAAAACACAGAAATATTCATATGTAATAAGATCTATAATATATATGCATTTTGGATGTATTGATAACAAAATTGCCATCTCCCAGTGGTATGTGGAGTTGTGCCCCGAGTGCAAACCATATTTCCGTCCATTCGGAATCAACTATGGAAGTTTAATGCATATCCTCATAAGGAAATCGGTAGCTCTGTGCGACTCATTATTGACCTTACTATGTCCAACAAAGTTCGGCTTCTCTATTCAAACACGTCGTTCAATTGAGGTGTTCCGGGAGGAGTCCACTTTGAAAGAATATTATATTCTTTCAAGTAATCTTGAAATTTATTGCTCAAGTATTCTCCACCATGGTCCGATCGTAATATTTTAATACTTTTTCCAGTCTGTTTTTCTACTTTGTGTCGAAACTCTTTGAATTTCTCAAAAGTTTCCGACTTATATTTCATAAGATACACATAACCATAATACAATACATCATCAGTAAAGGTTTCGAAGTATTCATATCCACATCTAGCCTGACTAGACATGGACTCACATATGTCACTATGAACAAGGGCTAACAGCTTGGTGGCACATACATATTTACCAGTAAAATGTGTTTTAGGAATTTTGCCTAACAAACAAGATTCGCAGATCATATGAATTAAGATCAAATCAGTCTAAGTATCCATTCTTCAAAAGTGTGGATATACGAGTTTTGTTAATGTGTCCCAGACGACAATGCCATAAATAAGTTTCATCGCTTTTACTCAATTTAAGCTTTTTATTTATCATGTTATATGTTTGAGATTCGTTTATATTCAAAAAATAAAGACCATTATTCACATCTGTTGTACATATCTCAATATCATCTTTATAAATAAAACATCCAGTGTTCCTGAATATAAAGGTATACCAGCATCGGGTTAAAATAGATATAGAGATGATATTCCTAGTCAAACTAGGTACAAAATAACAGTCGCCTAATGTAAGTAAATGCCCCAAGGGCAGATTCAAAACATAGGTGCCAACAGCCAAAACAGCGACTCTCGTCCCATTTCTGACTCGCAGGTCGATCTCTCTTGAAGCTAATCTCCTGCTAATCTGCAGATCCTGCACATCAGTACATATGTGAGTACGACATCCAGTATCAAAAATCCAATTTTTAAAACTACTAGTGGACATGTTTATTTCAATAACAAACATACCTAAAGCCAGAGCCTTGCTCGTCTTCGCTTCATTCAAGTCCGTCTTGTATTTACGGCAGTCACGCTTCCAGTGACCCTATTTGCCACAGTGTAGCCAGACGTCTTGGGATATGTCCTTTGTCTTCCCAGAAGATTGTGACAATTGAGTCTTGCCCTTTTTCATCTTCTTCACACCTCCAGAAGCCTTCGATCAAGCCATAGTCTTCTTGGATGTCGAAGTAAGATGCGCTTCGTGCTTTTTGCCTTTCAGAAGCTCTGGCTCTACCTCTTTCAACATAGTTTTCTCTTGGTACATCATATTATAGTTCATGACGAACTCACCCCAGCAATCGGGCAGAGACTGTAAAATAAAATCTATGGAAGTCTCGACCTCAAAAGTAATGCCCAGCTGACCTAGCTGTTCGATGTCAACAATCATCTACGACACATAGTGTTCGACAGATGTACCCTCTGACATTCAAGAGCGAAAGAGATTTTTCTGCAAATCATACTTATGAGATATAAGATTATATCTATGAAAATCCTTCAACTTCAACATTATCGTATAAGATCCAATCCTTTGTTCTGAAGTCGAAACTGAGGAGTCATTACAGCAAGCATAACAGATTGAGCAGTAAAGTTATCATCACAATGAATTTTCCAAAGCTCATGATCTACTGGCTGCTCAAGTCTGGGCTCAGGCCCCGAGAGGTCTCTCTATTACATAGAGCAACTTCTCAGCTCCCAGGACTATCCTGAGGTTCATTTTCCAGTCTAGAAAATTTACGTCGTTAAAGACATTCTCACCCAGGATTATGTCCCTAACGTTAATCTTTCCAGCCTCCAACTATCCAATCAAGTGTTTCGGGTACACTCAAATGCAATGGTTACTATAGTCCAACTATATAACGAACTAAAAATGGAGTAGTGTTGATTACAATCTAACTGTTCAAAGAAAGCAGTAAATTGTATTAGAATCTTGGATCTTGAGAGAGAACCACTCAATGGAAGGAAATATTTAATATTACATGCGAGGGTATTTTTGTAAATTGGCAACCAATTTATTATCTTTGATTAGGTCTCATCATACATCCTTAAACATGCATTCTAAAAGCATAATAAGGCGCGATATATATAATAATGATATGCGTATGGATATATGCAATTTGTTCCTAGAACAAATCTCTCTTTTTTCCTCTCTCCCGCTAGCACTTTACATCATCAAAGTACCCAATTAGATAACACTATAAGAAACCTCATTTACATTGAGGGGATTTGGTGGAGAAATACAACAAGAATAAGAGGTGATAGACTGGACATGCAGGTCCAATTTCAAATAAATACCATATTTACAATAATTTCCTAAATTGCCCCACCCATCTAATATCCATCCAATATACATTATTCAAACAAATACATCCAAGTATTCACACATAACATGTTGTCAATCAATCTAATCCAATTAATTAATTCTTCAATTAATGACCATCCAATGTTCATATAATGATTTGATTTGCGCGACTCCAACTTGTTTAAGAATAAATACTCAAAGTAAGTATTCTTGAATTATATCAAACTACAATATTAAATCCAATTTAAATTGTATCCAATACTAATTCAAGTTTAATTCCAAATTAAACAATTACACTTATAGTAGTGCCTTTTTAGACTTGGATTTCAAATCCAATCCATATGTGTCTCAAAGGCCCATTTAGCATCCAACGTCAATTTTATTAGGTCCAATAGACTTTTAATTAATTCTTTAGGCATGGACTTTTGGCCATTATGGATCAAACCCATAATGCCTAAGCCCATAGGAATCACCTTATGCCAAAAATTAATTTTGGCCGATTAGGCCCAATTAAATTATTAAAGACACAAAATCATATTTTGGACTTTTTATGGAAATGGTTTATGCTCAATTGGATCCAACCCGATTGTCCACAACCAAAATTGGCCCAACCAACCCCATTAATCCAAATATAACCAAGTTAGCCTAATTAGTATTTTAGGGACTAATTTAAATTAATATAATATTCCAAACATTACATTGATTCAATTTAAGTGTAATTAACATAATTAATTAATTAATCTAATATTTCCAAAATATTAATTAATCATGCTTATCATTCCAATTCATGTCCAACAAAAATTGAAGCAAAATCAAGTCTCCAACAACATGCTCATTTATAGCAATTACAAGAAAATAACATCCACTTTGATTTCAATCAAATTAAATCAACATTCAACATTTATTTCATGCCTTTAACACATCCAAGTGTCAAATATAAAAATCACCATGAGTTTAAACTAGGGTATATATTCGACCAACATAAAGGAATTGGGGAAATTTGATCCAATCAATTTTTCAACAATCCAACAATGCACAACTCTAAGTTATCGTTATCTAAGATCAACCAACAACTCAATTTTGGATTATTATGCTCCAAGCAAAAATAACCAATTAAGGTTTATAAACGCTAGATTTCAAAATCATATTTAGAAGGCTCTAGATACCATTGTTAGTCTCTAAGACATGCTTCCAAGATCCAAAACATGATTTTAAGTGTGAATTAATCAAGTAAAGTTGCGGAAATACTTACGTTGATTTGGAGAAATTTCAAAAATTTCCTTATTTGGATGAAGCTCCAAGCCTTTTGTATATTGTTAGGTCATTGGGTGAGTTTCCTTAACAACTCAAATGACTCTCCAAGTGCTAGCTTGTTAAAATTTTTGAAGCAAACATTTCACACCAATTTTAGAGAGGAATCGACAATGAGGGAGAATGAGATAGATGAGTGAATAATGATTCATACTTGGTAGGTTTGTGTGATAAAGGCTTACCATAATTATACCAACTGCTTACATTAATTTTTGACAAGTGATGTAAGTCAAGTGGTCCCACCACTTTTAAATTCAAAATTTAAGTTGGCTTCTGGAACACACAACTTAGCTTTGGGCCTGGATTCGTTTAATTCCGAATAAAAAAAATTTCATTGCGATATAATTAAATCTAATTTAATTAAATAATTATGCCTAATAAAATTATTACAATAGTCGCTTTCGAATTAATTTCAAATTAATTAGTTCACCCGAATTAAAATCCAATTTTAATTTCGTATTGAAATCCGATTTCAATTAATATATCTGATATATTATTTTATCCCCAAATAAATAAATTAAATAGAAAAATCCAATTTAATTTTATCGATTAATTCTAAATTAATTGCGTTCTCTTTTCTATACGAATTTAATCCCAGATTAATTCTTGCCGCAATTAATCCCAGATTAATTCTTGCCGCAATTAATCCCAGATTAATTTTCTCTCTCATAATTAATCCCATATTAATTCTATATGAGTCAAATATAATTGGTGAATCTTTGGGAAGCGACCCAAGAGATTCCTGGATATGTTGGCAGTAAATACGGTTGTCAGACTATCTGAACACATGCGTACTATGTACCACGTTCTCACCGATTTACAAGATATGGTTGGCTTCTAGTAAAGCACCGTGCCTACCCAATTCTCCAGAAAAATTCACCGAGGAATATAATCTGTATCAGGTGTAGTAATACTATGTAATGCGTAATACGATCTAGTATCAGATGTCACATGATAGGCCTAGGGCTGGCACCGTGTCTGCCCCGTACGAAGCATATATCGGTGTCGGTGTTTCTAGGTGTGCCAAGATCAATAATAAGCAAGAAATAAGTGTGAATACTACAAAGAAGTATGGCATAATCATACTTACATCGATCGGATTAGATGCGTCGAAGAACAAAAATTTTCCTTCATGGTGATGAAGCTCTCAGCCAAGCAAGATATTTGTCCTCCATGTTCATCTTCAAGCTTCAAGCTTTATGTGAAGTGATTCCTTGCTCACAAGTGAGTTTCCCTATCACCTTGTATGCCCTCTTATGTGTGCTAGCGCTTTGATGATTTGCCACAAATCTTCATATACTTCTATCTAGTTCTCGACCTTGCCAAGAAATGGAGAAGGAAATGGCCCTAGGCCGAATGGTAGAAGGAGAGAATGAAGCCACTTTGGCCGAATGCAAAAAGGAAAGAATAAGGCCCTTGGCCGAATTCCATGGAGAAAGTTAGATGTGAATTGTTTTTATTTTTGTATATGTAATACACAAAACAAAAAGTCAAATACCAAAATATAAAATAATAATATATGTCTTTCAAGCCATCAAAAGATTTCCATCCACTATTCACATCAACCAACTACATCCATCACTCAATGAATAGTGACTAGATGTCAATCATCAAAAAGGTGATGAGACTTCCATCACTTGAGTGACTGGTGTGACGCGTGATGTGACTTGTGGGCCCAACTTGATTTGAAATACGAGTGGGCCCGCAAAAACTTTCGGGCTCAGATTCGTTAATTCCGAATTAACAATTTTTCCATTACGTCGTAATTAAATCAAATTTAATTAAATGATTATGCCTAGCAAAATTACTATTCACATCGCTAACGAATTAATTCTAAATCAACTCCCCAAATTAAAATCTAATTTTAAATCCGCGTCGAAATCTAATTTCGTTTAATATATCGAATATATTATTTTACCGATTGATTCCAAATTAATCGTTCTCTCTCTTTAAATAATATTTTATCCCAGATAAAATATCTCCGTAATTAATCCCAGATTAATTTTCTTTCTCTACTGATTAATCCCAGATTAATAAAGTACGAGTCATACGTCATCGGTGAATCTTCGGGAAGTGACCCATAAGATTCCCTGATATATTGGTAGTAAATCCGGTTATCAGACTATCCGAATATGTACGTACCTAATACTACATTTTTTCCGATTTACAAGACATAGTTGGCTTCTAGTAAAGCACCGTGCCTACCCAATTCTCCATAAATATTCTTAAAGGAATATACGATCTATATCAGGCGTAGTATACCGTAGTATTGTGTATGTCGATCCAGTATCGGATGGTCACATGCAAGGCCTGGGGCTGGGAATGTGTCTGCCCCGTACGAAGCACATATCGGATCTCTGGTAACTAGTCTCTATAATCGGATAACTATGACCTTGTCATATTATCCCGATAGCTGCAGCATATAAGAGTACCAGTTCCATATCCTATGTGATCATCATCTCTACTATAACTGGAGTGATACATTCATCTTGACATCACACCCAATACACTACAATTCTCAATATACCCAGAAGAGGCGTACATAGAACCGGTTAAAGCCATAGACGACCAAAACCAAAGTATATTGATTGTCGCAAGTATTAGCGGTGCAAGTCTCAGGTTAAGACCAAATACACCTACCCTGAAGCGGACTCCCATAGACACATAGACATATTACCAGTGGGATTCTACGGGGTCTATCCAGAGTGAAGCTGTTTTCCGTACCATCGGTAAAACACAACCTCCTATCACACTTGCATAAGTATCAAATACTTAAATATATGAGAACTATGCCGTTATGCTCCCACAACGCGCACAAGTGTAATACTAGTCTATTCCGTATTACTCATGTCCAATCTCGATAATACTATGACTAGGGATGTTTAATGATTAAACCTTTATGGATTGATACTGTCTCATATCATCTCAATCCGGAACTAATCATATGGACCTTCTATCATTTATATATCTTGAGCAATTTCCTTTGTCACATAGTTAATTTGTACAACAACACCATGATCTGTATAAATAGTAATGTTATGGGTCATAATTGTCCAACAATCTCCCACTTGGCCTATAGCCAATCACTCAGGTGTCTTACACCTGAAGTATGTACGGGTGGCTCAAATTTCTACTGAGAAACAGCTTTCGTCAGCGGATTTATAAGGTTATCATCTGATGCGATTTATTCGATCATCATATCGCCACGATGTATGATCCGACGAACCAGATGAAACCATATGAAGTGCATATCAGATCGTTGATGAGACCGTTAATTCTTTAGCCTATGCTGTAGCCTAGCTCAGCTGCTAACAGAATTATATCTAATCTAATTAGAATTGTTTAGATCCAAAATGCTACTTTTGTTGTGACAGTTACAGCAAAGTTCCGTTTTTGTTGTTTATTCGGTAACAGTTTCTCGCTTGGAAGATTTCCAGCTCACTGTTCCGTTATTCAAACTATATAGTACCGTTTTGTGACTTACAGTCGTCTTTATCGGATTGGAAACTTGCAGTAGTGAACCCAGTCACTTCAAGTTCTCCTTCTCCATAGTATAAGACAACATCCTTAGTTTATCTAAGATACTATGGGATATTCTTAACATAAATCGAGTGACTATCACTAGGATGGGCCTGATTGTGACTCTATATGCTCAAAGCATATGAGACACCAAGTTACGTACATTTCTTTGAATGTACGGTTACTCAGAGAGTGTCAACAACTTTTAGATCTTACCCAGTAGATCCTTATTCCTAGAATAAATGTTGTTTCTCCCAAGTATTCTACGGAGAATTTTCATGAAAGCCAAGCTTTCACCGATTGTATTATGAGAATGTCATTTCCAAGAAATGACATGTCATCATTATATTGGACATTCATTGTTAGTGCGCTCCCACTAACCTTCTTATATACTCAAGAATTATTTATGTTTTGAATTAAATCATATACTATTATGATTACATCAAAACATCAGTTCCAAGAACATAATGTTTGATTCAATCCATTAATGGATCGAAATAACTTGCAAACCTAGTTTGCTTGTTCTTTGTACGATAAAACCATCAGGATGTTATAAACAACCTCCAAAAGGTTTCCATTTAAGGAAAGTGATTTTGACATTCTGCTGCCTATTTCATAAATGAAACATGCAGCATTAGCAAGCATTATCCAAATAGATTCAACCATGGAAACGGGTAAAAGGTTTCATTGTAATCAACACAATGTTGATGACGATACCCTTTCTGTACAAGCCTAGCTATATACGTTGGTATGTTGCCATCCATGTATGTCTTCCTTGAAGACCTTTATAGTACCTACAGACACAATATCTTACGGTATAACAACCAGTCTCCAAACTTGGTTGGTATACATGGAATCCATTTCGGACATTATGACACTTTGTCATAATAGGTAGTCGATACCTTGTATCACATCCTCATACTTAGTCAGTTTTCTCAATAAGATTGACATCTTTATGAGGTGAGATCAGAAACCCATACCTCCCAGGTTGTCTTCTGACTCTCTCCGATCTACGCGGTTCTTGTGTATTCAAAGATTATTGGTTCAGTTTCATCCCTGATGAACTGTTTGTGTTCCATTAAGGAATCAGTGCCTTGAACAGTATTACTTCAATTTTCATCGAGTATTACTTTCCTCCCACTTACCACTGCATATAGGTATTCCTCTTAGGAAAATCACATGGTGAACAACAATTACATTATTCTCTTATGAGATGTTTAAGTACTATACTTTGGTTTCGCTAGGATAACCTACAATTAGGCACTTATCTAATTTGGGTTCTAGTTTGGTATCATCCAAACATAAGCCTAGCATACCCAAATCTTCAGGAATTAGAAAACTCGATTTCTTTCCTGTTCATATCTAATATGAATTATGTCTAATAGATTTTCATGGAACCTTATTCAAAATAAGTATTGCACTTTTTAATGCTTATCCTTTGAAGGAAAATGGTAGCTCAGAGTGACTCATTATTAACCTTATTATATCTAATAAAATTCGATTTCTCCGTTTGGACACACCGTCGAACTGAGGTGTTCAGAGAGGAGTCCACTATGAAATAATACTATACTCTTTCAGGTATTTGAGAAACTTATTTCTTAAGTATTTTAGGTTAAGTTTTTATTAGGTCCCAAGATCAAATCAATGCATGAAATAATGTCGCAAGTGTGCTAGCACTTGATTTCATCAAATGAAAAACACTCATTTGCTTCCCTAAAGCTCACGGTTTTGAGCTGTTGCAGAAGAAGAAAATGGCCCAAATGGGCGTGAGGATGAGTGAGAGAGAAGGAGAGGTGAAAGTGATAATAGAATGGTAAAAGCTTTTCCAAAAAGCTTTATATATTTTTCCATAAAATATATATTAAAAACATTTACCATTTGATTAATTAAAATCAAAAAATAAATATTTCCCTCCAAACACTATTCCACCTGCAACATCAACTATTCACATGTCATTCAAGTCAAATCTACTTTATGTCATGTGTCAAGTCTATTCAATCAATCAATTAATCACATCAATCAATCACATCACTCATGTGACATTTGATTTGACGCTTGATGTGACGATTGATTTGACGCTTGATGTGACTTGCGTCGCCGCACTCGAATTTGAAATACGAATGCGCTCGCAATCACACTCGGGCTCGGGTTCGCTAATTCTAATTAACGATATTTCCGTCGCGTCGTAATTAAGTGATTACGCCTAGCGAATTCACTATTCACGTCGCTAACGAATTAATTCTAAATTAATTCGTTCGCCCGAATTAAAATCTAATTTTAATTCCGCGTCGAAATCTAATTTCGTTTAATATATCAAATACATTAATTTACCGATTAATTCCAAATTAATCGTTATCTCTCTCTACACGATATTTTATCCTAGATTAAATATCTCCGTAATTAATCCTAGATTAATTTTCTCTTTCTTCTATATAATCCCAGATTATTAATGAGTGCGAGTTATGCGTCATCGGTGCATTATCGGGAAGCGACCCATGAGATCTCCGGATAAGTTGGCTATAAATACGGTCGTCGGTGTATCCGAATCACGTACGTACCAAGTACTACGTTCTACCCCGATTTACGAGACAAGGTCAACTCCTAGCAAAGTACCAAGTCTCTCAATTCTCCGGACATATCCATTTAAGAATATTTAGATCTATATCAAGCGTAGTATACAATCGTATTGTGTGTATCGGCCCAGTATCGGATAGTCACGTACTAGGGCTGGGGCTGGATAAGTGTCTACCCCGTCCGAAACACATCGGATGTCTGGTAACTAGTCTCTATAATCGGATATTCATGACCTGGTCATAATATCACGATTGGATGCGCATCACTTAAGAGCACTAATACCGTATCCTGCGTGACATCATCTCCACTATGACTGGAGTGATACTTCCGTCTCGACATCACACCCAATACTCTACGACTCTCTGATAAACCCAGAAGTGGTGTACACAGAACCGGTCAAAGCCCCCAACCACCAAAACCAAAGTTTATCGATTATCGTAAGTATTAGCGATGCAAGTCTCAGGTTAAGACTATACACACCTACCTTGATTTCGGCCTCCCATAGACACCTAGTCATAATACCAATGGGATTCCGAGGGGTCTATCCAGAGCGAAGCTGTTTCCCGTACCATCGGTGAAACACGACCTCCTATCGCACTTGCATAAGTCTCCAACACTTATATATATGAGAACTATGTGTCGTTGTGCACTCACAACGTACACAAGTGCAATACTAGCCTATTCCGCATTATCGATGTCCAGTCTCGATAATACTACGGCTAGGGATATTTAATGATTAATCCTTCGTGGACTGATACTGTCTCATATCATCTCAATCCAGGAACTAATCATAGGGACATCTCTTCATTTATATATCTATGGTGATCTAATCACAAATGATGAGAGTGCAATTTCCTTATTACATAGTTAATTTGCTACAACAACACAATGATCTGTGCAAATAGTGACGCTATGGGTCATATTATCCAACAATCTCCCACTTGGCACGTAGCGAGTCACTCAAGTGTTCCAACACTTGAACTATGTAAGGTTCGGTCAAATTGCTGAGGAAAGGTTTTCGTCAGCGGATTTTTTTGATTATCGTCTGACGCGATTTACATGATCATCACATCGCCACGATGTATGATCCGAACGAATCAGATGATATATAAGTATATATCTGGATCGTCGATGAGACCTTTAATTCCTTAGCTTGTGCTGACGCCTAGCTCAGCTGCTAACAGAACTATATCTAATCTAATTAGATTTATTTCGATCCAAATGGCTTCTTTTGCTGCCTCAGCTGCAGCAATAATCCGCATTTGTTGTTTATTCGGCAACAGTTATCTTGCTTGGAAGATTTCCAGCTCACTGTCCCGTTATTCAAACTTTATAGTACCGTAGTATTTAATTGTTTGGAAACTTGCAGCAGTGATCCCAGTCACTTCAAGTTCTCCTTCTCCATAGTTTAAGACAGCATCTTTAGTTCTCTCTGAGATACTAACAGATGTTCTTAATCTTTAATCCAGTGACTATCACTTGGATTGAACCTGATCGTGACTCCATATGCTCGAAGCGTATGAGACACCCTATCAAGTACATTTTAAATGTACAATTTCCCAGAGAGTGTTAACAACTCCAAATCTATCCCAGTAGATCTTTATTCCTTGAATAAAGGTTGTTACTTCCCAGAATTCTACGGAGAATTTCTATTGAAAGAATATCTATGAAAGCCAAGCTTTCACCAATTGTTTTATGGGAATTTCACTGTCAGTGCGCTCTCCCACTAACCTCCTTATATACACAAGAATTATTTCGTTTTGAGTCAAATCATAAACCATTATGATTATTTCAAAACGACAGTTCCAAGAACCTTATGCTTGTTTCAATCCAAACATGGATCGAATAACCCGCAAACCTTGTTTGTCGGTTATACAAAATCGTCAGAATGTTATAAACATTCTCCAAAAGGTTTCCTTTTCAGGAAAGCGATTTTGATTTGTAACTGACACATTTCATAAATGAAATATACAGTTATCATCAAGCATCTTCAAAATGGATTTACCATGGCAACAGGTAAAAGGTTGAACCGTTATTAACACAATGTTGATAACGATACCTTTCCGTCAAAAGCCCAGCTTTGTACGTTGGTATGTTGCCTTCCATGTATGTCTTCCTTGAAGACGTTTAATGTACCAATAGGCACAATGCCTTGTGGTACAACAACTAGTATCCAAAATAGTTGTTATACATGGAATCCATTTCGGACTCATGGCACTTTGCCAAACGGGAGTCGATACCTCGTATCACTTCCTCTAATGTAGTCGGATGGTACACCTCCATAAGATTGACATCTTCATGGGGAGATCAGAAACCCATACCCTAGGTTGTTTTCTGACTCTATCCGATCTACTAGTTTCTTGTGTATTTGAAGATTAATGGTATAGTTTCATCATAGATGAACTATTTGTGTTCCATTAAGGACTTCGTGCCTTGAACAGTGTTACTCCGATTTTCATCGAGTATCACTATCCTCCCACTGACCACTGCATATCGGTATTCCTCTCAGGAAAACCGCATGGTGAGCAACAATTACATTGTTCTCATGTGGGATTTATAAGTACTATACTTAAGGTTTCCCTTAGGATAACCTATATTGGCACTTATCCAATTTGGGTCTTATAGTTTGGTATCATCCAAACGTTATGCCTGGCATACCCAAATTATCAGGAATGAGAAACCCGTTTCTTTCCTGTTCATATCCTATATGATATCTGTCAAACAGATTTTCATGGAACCTTATTCTAAATAAGTTTTGCACTGTTAATACATATCCTATTGAAGGAAATAGTAGCTCAGAGCGACTCGTGATAAACCATATCATGTCCAACAAAATTTGTTTTTTGGTTCGGACACACCGTCTAACTGCGTGTCTCGGGAGGAGTCCTCATTTGAAAGAATACCGTACTCTTTCATGTACATATGAAACTTACTGCTTAAGTATTTTCCATTACGGTCTTACCGTGGCGGAATAATACTATAGCCGATCTGTTTATATACTTCGTGTCGAAACTTCAAAAGTTTCCGATCTGTGTTCTTCAAAAGAAACACATGACCACAACGTGATGCTACATCCGTTAAGGTCACGAAATATTCATGTTATCATCTAGCCTAGCTAGACATGGGCCCACTTACTTCACCATGAATAGGGCTAACAGATCGGTGGCCATTTTACTATTACCAAGTAAATAGTATTTTAGGTATTTAACCTAATAAACTAGATTCGTAGACCTTATTTGAATAGTCAAATCAGTCCTAGTACCCACTCTTCAAAAGTGTGGATATACGAGTCTTGTTTAATTGTGTCCTAGACAACAATGCCACAAATAAGTCTCTATTGATCAAATCAATTTGAGCTATTTATTTGTCATTTTTATATGTTTGAGATTTTATTATATTCAAAATATAAATTATGTTATTTACACATCTAATGTATTTATCTCAGTATCATCTTTATATAATAAAACACTAAGTGTTCTAGAATATAAAGGTTTTATCCGCAACGGATTAAACACTGATATAGAGATAATGTCTCTAGTCAAACTAGTTACATTATAACAGTTCCTAATTTAAGTACATACCCAAAGGGTAGTTCCTAAACTTAGGTATCTACGGTCGAAACAGCGACTTTCGTCCCGTTTCCAATTCGCAGAGAAATCTCGGCTTGAAGTCAGTATCCAGCTCATAGCGGATTCTGAACATCAATACATATATGTTTATGTATCACACTAAGTATTTAAAATCCAATTTCAATACTAGTAGTGAACATAACTTTGACAAATATTTTTAAAGTTAGAGCCTCGCCCTTTCTTTAATTCTTTCGTGTCTTCCATATCCAAATGGTAGTCACTTTGGGATATGTCAATTATCTTTTCAATATTTCACAAACCTTTGGCCAAGCCTTGGGTTTCGGAATATCGAAACGATGTGCACCTTGTGCTACATGCCCAATTGCAAACTTTGACTTTTCTCCACTAGAATAGTCAATTAATTCTCCAAGAATTATTAATTGCAATTTTAATACTTTTAAATCTAAAGATAGATTTATTATAAGTATATTAATTAAGCACTAAAGTCATCATCACATAAATCTTCCAAAGATTTTATGCTCTACTATTTGCTTAATTATGGGCTTAGTCATAATAAGTTATTTTATCAAATAAATTAACCTATTATTAATTCCCAATTGAAAATTAAATCATTTAAAACATTTAATCCAAGGATTATATATTTTAAATATTCAACTTTTTCAATTCTTTCTTGATTTTAATAGTCCAACTATTTAATCAATTTTAATAAGGTACTATTTATTATAATGATTACAATAATCTAATTATTTAATCAACTATAATTTTAATATTGATTACTATAATCCAATTATAAAATCAACTATCATATTAATTCAATTATATTGATTACTATAATCCAATTATAAAATCAAATATATATTGAATGAGTTTGTATATAGTCCAACTATATAAATTTTTAAAACAACGTAAAATATTAGTCCAACTAATACTTTGATTAATGTGACGAGAAAAATATAAATGAGCGTGTTTAGCGAGTAATTGAACGAATGTTGCAAATTCAATACTTGCCTCCCACTATTTTTCGTCGAGCCTCTAACCCTCTCTGGAGTACTCGGAAAACCGTGTTTCCTAGTGGGCTAGGATCCTGTTAAATAACATACAACCTTGACTTTGGCCAACAAGCTGTATGCTACTTAACCAGGTAGATCTCACAGATCAATTGGATCCAATCCAATTCCCAGATCCGGTTAGGTGGACATCCAAGTCCTAAACATATTACTTATGCCAATGTATCTAATACATTTTCTAACCTTATCCTCCGAATCATCTAGGCCTTGGCTTTGGCACAACAAACCTAATGACTCCAGTTAAGCGGGACCCATTGACAAGGAAAGTTTCGTAATCAATGTCTTTGGACAAGAAGTGATCTTGACTTTGGCCAACAAATCACAACTTGGACTAGACACCGATGTGGAACAAAACCTCTCATGATTCAAATACATCCAATTGACAAGGTCTTGACTTTGGCCAACAAACCAATGCCAATCAGATCTTGAACAAGAATCATTCAATGGAAGGATAATCGCTTAATATAGAACGAGGTTTTTCGCGTGCAAATTGGCTACCAATTTAATTATCTTTGTTAGGTCTCATCATCATACACCCTTAAACATGCATTCTAAACACATAATAAAGCGAGTATGAAATAAAATAATAATGATATGCGGATGGATACTTTACACATTGATCCTAGATCAAATCTCTCCCTTTCTCACTCAAGCTAGCACTTGTACTACTTCTACCCGTTACACTACACTTCTAAAGAAACCTCATATACATAGAGGGGAATAGGTGAGAAGAGAATACAAGAGAATAGAGGTGATAAGGCTGGACACGCAGGTCCAATTTAATAAATCGAATTTATTACAACAATTTCTAAAATTGCCCACCCATCTAATATCCATCCGATATACATTATTCATTCAACACAACCATGTATTCACACACATAAGCATGCTATCAATCAATCTAATCAAATTAATTAATCTGATAATTAAGTGATCATCCAATGTTCAAACAACGATTTGATTTTGATCGAGTCAAACTCGTTTTTGCGAATAAGTACTTAAAGTACGAATTCATGAATTAAATTAAAACATCATTAAATCTAATTTAACATGTATTTAATACTAATTCACTATTCAATTCCAAATGAACATTACACTTTATTTAATAAACCTTTTACGATTTAAATTCCAAATCAATAATCGTAACGCGTCTCAAAGACCGATTAACGTCCAACGTCAATTCAATTAAAGTCCAATGGGCTTTTGATTGATTTCTTAAGGCGTGGACTTTTGGTCAACTCGGGTCAAACCGATAACCAAAGTCCAATCCGGGATTTACCCCATAAGCCCATAAATCAATCTTGGCCCATTAGGCCCAATTGAACTTTAAAGGTTCATTAAGTTGCATTTGGGCTTTATGGTTAAGGTTTTGGGCCCAATTGGATCCAATCCATTGGCCTAAACCAAACTTGATAAATCAAGCCCAATAGGCCCAATTACAACATTAGAAGCCCAAATCCAATTTAAAGCCTAAATAACTAAATTACATGAATCCAATTCCGCAACTTAATTACCTAAGTGTATTACATGATCAATGACCTAAATCAACATTTCTAAAACCCAAATTAGTCCAATTAATCATGCTCATTTCATTATCATATGTCAAACACACAAATTGAAAATCAAACCCATTTACATGCTTAAAGGTCTCGGCCAAAAGAGGGATTTTATGTCCGATTCGGTTCGATCCAATCGAACCTATAATCGACATCAAATCACCATCCTAAATGATTTCACACACATCCAATGTCACAAAATCAAAAATCCAGACATTAGGGGATATACACCATTCGATACACATTCGGGCCAAACTAAAGATTTTGGGGTTTTTGTCCAATTCGAAATCCAATCCAATTCGATTCAAATTAACGTCAACCTAATCGATTCTAACTCATCAAATGAATCAAAAATCAAAATTCCAAGAATCCAAAATCCTCACATACATTCGGCCAAGGTGAATAAATTGGGGAAAATTATTCCAAATGAATTTTCACAACAATTGATCCAACCAATATGCAATTAAAATGTTATAAGCATACTCAACAAACAATTTATTCAAATCATGCTCAAATCACATTTACCCAAATTTTAAATCCCTAAAATTTCATGCTTGCAACCTTAGCTCTAGATGCCATTGTTAAGTTTTTATTAGGTCCCAAGATCAAATCAATGCATGAAATAATGTGTCGCAAGTGTGCTAGCACTTGATTTCATCAAATGAAAAACACTCATTTGCTTCCCTAAAGCTCACGGTTTTGAGCTGTTGCAGAAGAAGAAAATGGCCCAAATGGGCGTGAGATGAGTGAGAGAGAAGGAGAGGTGAAAGTGATAATAGAATGGTAAAAGCTTTTCCAAAAAGCTTTATATATTTTTCCATAAAATATATATTAAAAACATTTACCATTTGATTAATTAAAATCAAAAAATAAATATTTCCCTCCAAACACTATTCCACCTACACACATCAACTATTCACATGTCATTCAAGTCAAATCTACTTTATGTCATGTGTCAAGTCTATTCAATCAATCAATCAATCACATCAATCAATCACATCACTCAAAGTGACATTTGATTTGACGCTTGATGTGACGATTGATTTGACGCTTGATGTGACTTGCATCGCCGCACTCGAATTCGAAATACGAATGCGCTTGCAATCACACTCGGGCTCGGGTTCGCTAATTCTAAATTAACGATATTTCCGTCGCGTCGCAATTAAGTGATTACGCCTAGCGAATTCACTATTCACGTCGCTAACGAATTAATTCTAAATTAATTCGTTCGCCCGAATTAAAATCTAATTTTAATTCCGCGTCGAAATCTAATTTCGTTTATATATCAAATACATTAATTTACCGATTAATTCCAAATTAATCGTTATCTTTCTCTACACGATATTTTATCCTAGATTAAATATCTCCGTAATTAATCCTAGATTAATTTTCTCTTTTTCTTCTATATAATCCCAGATTATTAATGAGTGCGAGTTATGCGTCATCGGTGCATTATCGGGAAGCGACCCATGAGATCTCCGGATAAGTTGGCTATAGAAACGGTCGTCGGTGTATCCGAATCACGTACGTACCAAGTACTACGTTCTACCGATTTACGAGACAAGGTCAACTCCTAGCAAAGTACCAAGTCCTCCCAATTCTCCGGACATATCCATTTAAGAATATTTAGATCTATATCAAGCGTAGTATACAATCGTATTGTGTGTATCGGCCCAGTATCGGATAGTCACGTGCTAGGGCTTGGGCTGGATAAGTGTCTACCCCGTCCGAAACACATATCGGATGTCTGGTAACTAGTCTCTATAATCGGATATTCATGACCTGGTCATAATATCACGATTGGATGCGCATCACTTAAGAGCACTAATACCGTATCCTGCGTGACATCATCTCCACTATGACTGGAGTGATACTTCCGTCTCGACATCACACCCAATACTCTACGACTCTCTGATAAACCCAGAAGTGGTGTACACAGAACCGGTCAAAGCCCCCAACCACCAAAACCAAAGTTTATCGATTATCGTAAGTATTAGCGATGCAAGTCTCAGGTTAAGACTATACACACATACCTTGATTTCGGCCTCCCATAGACACCTAGTCATAATACCAATGGGATTCCGAGGGGTCTATCCAGAGCGAAGCTGTTTCCCGTACCATCGGTGAAACACGACCTCCTATCGCACTTGCATAAGTCTCCAACACTTATATATATGAGAACTATGTCGTTGTGCACTCACAACGTACACAAGTGCAATACTAGCCTATTCCGCATTATCGATGTCCAGTCTCGATAATACTACGGCTAGGGATATTTAATGATTAATCCTTCGTGGACTGATACTGTCTCATATCATCTCAATCCAGGAACTAATCTTAGGGACATCTCTTCATTTATATATCTATGGTGATCTAATCACAAATGATGAGAGTGCAATTTCCTTATCACATAGTTAATTTGCTACAACAACACAATGATCTGTGCAAATAGTGACGCTATGGGTCATATTATCCAACATTTTCCATCATGGTCTAACCGTGACGGTATAATACTTTAACCAATCTGTCTAACTACTTCGAGTCGAAAACCCTTTGATTAAATCAAAAGTTTCCAATTTATGTTTCATAAGAAACATAACCATAACGCGATGCAACATCCGTAAAGGTTACGAAGTATTCATATCCACTTCTAACCTAGCTAGATATAGGCCCACTTACGTCACTATGAACGAGGGCTAACAGATCGGTGGCAATTACACTTTTACCAAGTAGAAGGTATTCTAGGCACTTTGCCCAATAAACTAGATTCGTAGACATCATTTGAGTATAATCAAATCCGTCCTAGTATCCACTCTTCAAAAGTGTGCATATACAAGTTTTGTTTAATATGTCCCAAACAACACTGCCACATATAAGCCTTATCTGATCAAATCAGTTTGGGCTATTTGTTTGTCACGTTATATGTTTGAGATCTTTTTATATTCATCTAATGTGTTTATCTCAATATCATCTTTATAAAATAAAACACTTTAGTGTTCTAGAAAATAAAGGTATACTCGCAACGAGTTATACTCGATATAGAGATAATGTTTCTAGTCAACTAGTTACATTATAACAGTTTCCTAATTAAAGTACACACCCGAAGGGTAGTATCTAAACTTAGGTTTCTATGGTTAAAATAGCAACTCTCGTCCCGTTTCCGTTACACAGATAAATCTCAGCTGAATTCAGTATCCTACTAATTAGCAGATGCTGCAAATCAGTATATATATTTATATACCACAATTTATTATCTAAAATCCAATTTTAATATTAATAGTGAACATGTTTATGACAAACATACTTGAAATTAGAGCCTTGCCCTTTCTTCTATTCCTTCATGTCTGCCTTGTCCATATGGCAGTCACGCTTCACTGACCCTGTTTGCCACAGTTTAGGCAGACATCTTGGGATATGTCATTTGTCTTCCTAGAAGACTGTGATGATTTTGCCTTTGCCCTTTTTCTACAACTCAGAAGCCTTCGGCCAAGCCTTGGCCCTTCTGGGATGTGAAAGTAAGATGCGTCTTGCGCTTCTTGCCCTTTTACAAACTTTGGCTTTGTCTCCTTGAGCATAGCCATTAACTCTCCAAGAGTTTTTATTTGCAATTATTACTTCTAAGATCTAAGTATAGACCTACGAAGATCCTTCAATTTCAACATCATGGTTTAAGGATTTAATCCTTAGTAATGACGACGAAATTAATGAGTCATTTTGGCAAGGATAACGAATTAAGCACTAAAGTTATCATCACATGTATCTTCCAAAGATCATGCTCTACTATTGCTTAACTCCGGGCTTAGGTCCGAGATTGTTAGTCAGTTATGACCCATAGCATCACTGTTTGTAAAAGACATTGTGTTTTTGTACAAAATTAACTATGTAGTAATGAAATTGTCTTTTACTGTTTTGTATTTATTTACTTTGATATATAATGGTAGAAGTCCTAATGATTAGTTCCGGATTGAGATGATATGAGACAGTGTAAATCCATAAGATTTAATCTTTAAATATTCCTAGTCATAGTACTATCGAGATTGGACATCGATAATACATAATAGACTAGTATTGCACTTGTGCGCGTTGTAAGGGCATAACCGTATAGTTCTCATATATTTAAGTATTGGATACTTATGCAAGTGCGATAGAAAGTTGTGTTTTACTGATGGTAAGGAAAACATCTTCACTCTGGATAGACCCCACAGAATCCCATTGGTAGTATGTATATGTGTCTATGGGAGTTCGCTTCAGGGTAGGTGTATTTGGTCTTAACCTGAGACTTACATCGCTAGTACTTGCGACAATCGATACGCTTTGGTTTTGGTCATCCAAGACTTTAACAGGTTCTGCGTACGCCTCTTCTGGGTTTATTGAGAATCGTAGTTTATTAGATGTGATGTCAAGATAGAAGTATCACTTCAGACATATGGAGATGATGATCACGCAGGGATTCGGAACTGCTTCACTATTATGTTGCAACCATCGGGATAATATGACAAGGTCAGGATTATCCGATTCAAATAGACTAGTTGCTTGATATCTGATATGTGCTTCGTACGGGGCAGACACTATTCCAGCCCCAGGCCTTGCACGTGACATCTGATACTGGATCGCAATACGCAATACTATGGTATACTACGCCTAATATAGATCGTATATTCCATTAATAATATTTCTTGAGAATTGAGTAGGCATGGTGCTTTGCTAGAAGCCAACATTGTCTCGTAAATCTGTAAAAATGTAGTACAAGGTACGTACGTGTTCGGATAGTCCAACGACCGTATTTACTGCCAACATATCTAGGGATCTCTTGGGTCGCTTCCTGAGGATACACCGATGATGTGTGATTCGAGCTTAATTAATCTGGGATTAATTACGGAGAGACTTTATCTTGGATAAAGTACTATTTAAAGAGAGAGAAAGATTAATTTGGAATTAATCGTTAAATTAATATATTTGATATATTAAACGAAATTAGATTTTGACGCGGAATTAAAAATTAGATTTTAATTCAGGCAAACGAGTTAATTTAGAATTAATTCGTAGCGATGTGAATAGTAATTTTACTAGGCATAATTATTTAATTAAATTTGATTTAATTACGTCGCGACGGAAGTTCGTTAATTTGGAATTAGCGAACCCGAGCCTAGGAGTGTTTGCGGGCCCACTCACATTCAGAATCGAGTGGGGCCCACATGTCACATCAGCCATCACATCACATCTAACCTTTAGTTGCTTTTGGTTGATGTGTTTAGGTGAAGTTGTTGATGACTTATTCAACACTCCATAGTCATTACTTGTGAGTGACATTTACCAAATCCAACTTTTGGTATATCATTATTATTGTTTTTGAAACAATTACACAAGTTTATCATTTTCTCTCCCTTGGGCGTGACTCTCAACAAGTCTTCATCTCCCATTTTCTTTTTCATCACCAAATATTGAAGGAAGACATTGAAGAATTTTGTTGCAAAAATTCTAAAGAGCTATAACTCATCAAAGGATCATATCAATGTGTTAGGGAAACCTACTTGAGAGCTTGGAAAATCAAAACAAAACTTGGAGCTTGTGGACTTCTCTTGGCCGAATCCTTGGTGTTTTTGGAGGAGAAATTTTGTTGATCAACACATCCAAAAGCCGATCAATGTAAATGTGTTTTTGTTGGAGAATTATGACCCATAGCGTCACTATTTGTACAGATCACGGTGTTGTTGTACAAATTCACTATGCGACAGAGGAGATTGCACTCTTATCATTTGTGATTAAATCACCTAGATGTATAAATGATGAGAGGTCCCTGTGATTTGTTCCTGGACGGAGAATGATATGAGACAGTATCAGTCCACGAAGGATAAATCGTTAAATATCCCTAGTCAGAGTATTATTGAGATTGGACATCGATAAATACGTAAACGACTAGTATTGCACTTGTGCGCGTTTGTGAGGACACAACGACATAGTTCTCATATATTTGGGTATAGGATACTCATGCAAGTGTAATAGGAGGTTGTGTTTCACCGATAGTATGGGAAATAGCTTCGCTCTAGATAGACCCCCTCGGAATTCCATTGGTAGTATGACTATGTGTCAATGGAAGTCCGAAATCAGGGTAGGTGTATTTGGTCTTAACTTGAGACTTGCACCGCTAGTACTTACGACAATCGATATACTTTAGTTGAGGTCATCCAGGGATTTAACCAGTCCCGTGTACGCCAATTCTGGGTATATTGAGAATCATAGTGTGTTGGGTGTGATGTCAAGACGGAAGTATCACTCCAGTCATAGTGGAGATGATGGTCACGTAGGATACGAAACTCGTTCTCTTAAATGCTCGAGCTATCGGGATATTATGACTAGGTCATGTATATCCGATTATAGAGACTAGTTACCAGACATCCGATATGTGTTTCGTACGGGGCAGACGTAATTCCAGCCCCAGGCATAGCACGTAATCATTAGATACTGGACATAAATACGCAATACTACGGTATACTACACTTGATATAGATCATATATTCCTGTAAGGAAATTTTCGGAGAATTGGGTAGGCATGGCGCTTTGCTAGAAGCCAACCTTGTCTTGTAAATCGGTATAAACGTAGTACGAGGTACGTACGTGTTCGGATAGTCCGACCACCGTATTTACTGCCAACATATCCGGGGATCTCATGGGTCGCTTCCCAAAGATTCACCGATGATGTATGACTCGCACTATAATTAATTTGGGATTAATTCAATGAGAGAGAAAATTAATCTGGGATTAATTACGGAGATATTTTATCCGGGATAAAATATTAATTAAAAAGAGAGAACGATTAATTTAGAATTAATCGATAAAATAATATATTCGATATATTATGCGAAATTGGATTTCGACGCGGAATTAAAATTAGATTTTAATTCAGGCGAATGAATTAATTTAGAATTAATTCGTTAGCAATGTGAATAGTGATTTCGTTAGGCGTAATTATTTAATTCCGACGCGACGGAAAATTCATTAATTTGGAATTAGTGAGCCCGAGCCCGAGAGTGATTGCAAGCGCATTCGCATTTCGAATTCGACCGCGGCACGTAAGTCACATCAAGCATCAAATCGCTAGTCGCATCATGCGTCAAATCACTTGTCACTTTGAGTGATGTGACATGACATTATGCTTTTTGCTTTTGCTTTTTGACTTTACTTTTTGAAAGTAAATAAAAAGTGGTATATGTATTATTTTATTTACAAAATAAAGCTAATAATATATCATATACAAAAGCTTTTTCTTCTCTCTCCTCAAGGCATTGTAGTTCACGGTTTTTTGTCCTTTTTGGAGCCAAAAATTGATCTCCCTCTTCTCTCGGCTTTGAGCCGTTTTATCTTTTTCTTCACCAATTTTTTTGGGCGTGAGAAGCAAGGATGAAGTCTTAGTGCTAGCACACACCATGGGTTTTACAAAGGTGATAGGGTAGTGAACTTGTGTGCATGGAATCCATTTTGAAGCTTGAAGCTTGGAGCTTCAATGGTGGTCTTCAATGGCCGGATCTTGGAGACAAATGGAGCATCAAAATCGAGCCATCCACTGCTCTTGGAAGCCATGGCCGAACCTTCAACAAGGAAGAAAAAACTTATCTTCTTTGATGCATCCAAACCAATCATTGTGAGTATGTTTTCCGCCTTACTTCTTTGATGTATTCATGCCTTTTCATGCTTATTTGATGGATCTTGGGACCTAATTAGAAACCAACAATGGTATCTTTGAGCTTTGATCAAGCATGAAAAAGTTAGGGTTAAAATTGGGCAAAACGAATTTGGGCATGATTTGATGAAATTGGATGAATTAGTATAATTAAATGTTGTTGAATTAATGATTGATTGGATCAATTTGAAGAAATTGTGTTTGGAACAAATTTCCCCAAATTTTTTTGTTGGCCAAAATTGACAAATTTGGGTAAACTTGATTTTGAGCATGTTTAATGAAATTGGATGATTTAGAGTGCTTAAAGTATGTTTAATTGAGGATTGATTGGATCAATTTATTGAAAATTAGTTTGGAACAATTTTCCCCAAATTGCTTATATTGGCGAATACATATAGCCCATATTGTCTTGGAATTTTTTGATTTTTGAACATTGGATGTGTTGGAAATCATTCGGGAATATGATTTAATGTCGATTGTGGAATTAATTGGATTGAATTCGAATCGGACGTAAAATCCCCAAATTGCCGAGAGCATTAGAGCATGTAATTGGGTTTGATTTTGATAAATTGTGTTGGACACTATTGTTCTTAAAGTGCATGATTAATTATGCTAATTGATGTTTTAGAAATGTTAAATGGATAATTAATTGTGTATTATACTTAGGTTAATTGATTATGGAATTTGGAATTTTATAAGTTAATTAATTGGGCTTGTTTTTGGAAATTGGGCTTAATGTGTTGTAATTGGGCTTTTGGGCTTTGTTGTACAAAGTTGGGTTTAGGCAAAATTGGTTGGATCAAATTAGGCCCAAAACCGCATCCATAAAGTCCAATTATAACTTAATTGACCTTAATTATTTAATTGGGCCTAATGGGCCAAAATTAATTTAAAGGCTTATGGGTAATTCTCGGATTGGACTTTGGTTATCGGTTTGACCCGAGTTGACCAAAAGTCCAGGCTTTAAGAAATTAATTAAAAGCCCATTGGACTTTAATTAAATAAACGTTGGACGTTAATCGGGCTTTGAGACCCATAACGATTGAATTTGGAATTTAAATCGTAAAGGTTTATTATATAAAAGTGTAATATTTAATTTGGAATTAAATAGTGAATTAGAATTAAATGCGTATTAAATTGGATTTAATTATGTTGTTTAATTTGATTCGAGAATTCGTACTTTGAGTACTTATTCGCAAAACGAGTTTGACTCGAGCAAAAATCAAATCGTTGTTTGAACATTGGATGATCACTAATTATCAGATTAATTAATTGGATTAGATTGATTGATAACATGCTTGTATAAATACATGGTTGCGATGCATAAATAATGTATATCAGATGGATATTAGTCAGGAGGGACAATTTTGGAAATTGTAATAAATTTGATTTATTAATTGGACCTGCGAGTCCAGCCTTATCACCTCTATACTCTTTGTATTCTCTCTCACATATTCCCCTCAATGTAAATGAGGTTTCTTTAGAAGTGTAGTGTAACGGGTAGAAGTAAATACATGTGCTAGCTTTGAGAGAGAAAATGAGAGATTTGATCTAGGATCAATGTAAAGTATCCATCCGCATATCATTATTATTTTATTTCATATACGTTTTATTATGTGTTAGAATGCATGTTTAAGGGTGTATGATGATGAGACCTTAACAAAGATAATAAATTGGTTGCAAATTTGCACGCGAAAAACCCTCAAATAATATTAAGCGTCTTTCCTTCTATTGCGTGATTCTTACTCAAGATCTAAGACGACATTGGTTTGTTGGCCAAAGTCAAGGCCTTTGTCTGTCGAAGATGTGTTTGAATCACGAAGGCTTTGTTCCATATCAGTGTCTTGTCCAAGTTGTGGTTTATTGGCCAAAGTCAAGACCACTTCTTGTCCATCGACATTGATTACGAAGCTTTCCATGGTCAATGGGTTCCGCTTAACTAGGATCATTAAGCTTATTGTGCCAAAGCCAAGGCTTAGTTGATTCAGAGGTAAAAAGGTTAGGTAATACATTGGATGTATTGGCATATATAAGATATATGTTTTGGACTTGGACGTCCTCCTACCGGATCTAGGAATTGGATTGGATCCAATTGATCTTAGAGATCTACCTAGTTAATTATCATACAATTTGTTGGCCAAAGTCAAGATTGTGTGATATTTAACGGGATCCTAGCCCACTAGGAAACACGGTTTCCCGAGTACTCGACAGAGGGTTAGAGGCTCACCGAAAAATAGTGGGAGGCAAGAATTGAATTTGCAATATTCGTTCAATTACTCGCCATACTCACTCATCAATTTTATTTCATCGTTTGATTAATGTTAGTTAGACTAATATTTAAATTGTTGTTTTTAATAAGCAGTTGAACTGTATTATGGTTGATTATATAATTGGATTATAGTAATCAATATATTTGAATTAATTAATTTCGATTTACAGTTGATTTTGTAATTGGATTATAATAATCAATGTAATTGAGGTTAATTAATTTAAATTATATTTCATTGTATAGTTGGACTATAATAATCAATATAATACATAGAACCACAAATTGTTGATTAAATAGTTGGACTATTAGAATCAAGATAAATTGAAATTTTAGTGTTTAAAACATAATCCTGGGTGAAAATGTATTTAAACGACTATGATTTTTCAAATTGGGAATAAAATTCAAGATGGTCTTGGAAAATAATAAGTTACTTTATTTGATAAAATAACGTATTATGCCTAAAGCTCGGAGTTAAGCAAATAAGTGGAACATGATATTTGGAATATTCATGTAATGATAACTTTAGTGCTTAATCCATTATACTTGTCAAGTAGACTCCTTAATTTCCGTATCACAATTAAGGATTAGATCCTTAAAGTATGATAATGAAATTGAAGAATTTTCATGGATCTATTTTAGATCTTTGAAAATACTAAATTGCAATAAATAATTCTTGGAGAATTAATGACTATTCGCAATGAGACAAAGTCAAACTTTGCAATTAGGCAAGTAGCGCAAGGCGCACCTTACTTCGATATTCTAGAAACCTGAGGCTTGGCCAAAGGCTACTGGAATGTTGAAAACGGGCAAAGGCAAAATCATTATAATCTTCTAGGAAGATAAAAGGACATATCCTAAGAAGGAATTGAAGACGAGCAAGGCTCTGACTTCAAATATGATTGTCATAATTATGTTCACAACTAGTATTGAAATTGGATTTTAAATACTTAGTGTGGTACATAAAATATATATTGATGTTCAGAATCTGTTTTGAACAGGATACTGACTTCAACTGAGATTTATCTGCCAATTATAAACGGGACGAAAGTCGCTGTTTTAAAATCGTAGATACCTAAATTTAGGAACTACCTTCGGGTATGTACTTAAATTAGAAACTGTTAAAATGTAACTAGTTTGACTAGAAACATTATCTCTATATCTTTTATAACCCGCTGGCGGTTTTACCTTTATATTCTAGAACACTAAAGTGTTTTATTATATAAAGATGATATTGAGATAAACACATTAGATGTAAATAACAGAATTTATATTTTGAATATAAATAATATCTCAAATATATAACATGACAAATAAATAGCTCAAAATGATTTGATCAATTAAGAAACTTAAATGTGGCATTGTTGTCTGGGACACAATCAAACAAGACTCGTATATCCACACTTTCGAAGAGTGAGTACTAGGACTGATTTGATTTCATTCAAATAAAGTCTACGAATCTAGTTTATTGGGTAAAGTGCCTAAAAACACTATTTACTTGGTAAAAAGTGTAAATGCCACTGATCTGTTAGCCTTAGTTCATAGTGAAGCAAGTGGACCCATGTCTAGCTAGGCTAGAGGTGGATATGAATATTTCGTGACCTGTATAGATGTGGCATCGCGTTATGGTTATGTGTTTCTTTTAAAACACAAATCGGAAACTTTCACAATTTCGACACGAAATAGACAAACAGATCAGCTAAAGTATTAAACCGTCACGGTAAGACTGTAATGGAAAATACTTAAGCAATAAGTTTCTCGTATACTTGAAAAAGTATACTATTCTTTCAATGAGGACTCCTCACGGAACACGTCAGTTTGACGGTGTGTCCGAACGGATTAATCGAATTTTGTTAGACATCATAAGGTTAATCAAGAGTCGCTCTAAGCTACCATTTTCTTCAATGGATAAGCTTTAAACAGTGCAAGAACTTATTTTGAATAAGATTCCATAATAATATGTTTGACAGATATCATATTAGATATGAACATGAAAAGAAACCGGGTTTCACATTCCTGAATATTTGGGAATGCTAGGCATATGTTTGGATAATACCAAACTAAAACCCAAATAGGATACGTTCCAATTGTAGGTCATCATAGGGATACCATAAGTATTGTACTTATAAACCTCACATGAGAACATTAGATTGTTGCTCACCATACAATTTTCTTGAGAGGAATACCGATATGCAGTGGTAAGTGGGAGGATAGTATAACTCGATGAAAATCGGAGTAATACTGTTCAAGGCACCGAATCAAAATGGAACATAAATGGTTCATCAAGGATGAAACTATACCATTGATCTTCGAATACACAAGAACAGCGTAGGTCGGACAGTGTCAGAAAACAACCTAGGGTATAGGTTTCTGATCTCACCTCATAAAGGGGTCTATCTTATTGAGGAATACCAACTGGCTACGTATAAGGAAGTGATACAAGGTATCAACTCCCTAATTATGGCAAAGTGCTATATAATCCGAAATGGATTCCATGTATATCAACCATTTTGGATACTAGTTGATGTACCACAAGGCATTGTGCCTACTGGTACTATAAGTCTTCAAGGAAGACGTACATGGATGGCAACATACCAACGTATAAAGCTAGGCTTTTAACAGAAAGGTATCGTTATCGACATTGTGTTGATTACGATTCAACCTTTTACCTATTGCCACGGTAAATCCATTTGGATAATGCTTGCTGATGCGAGCATGAGTTCTTGGAATTATCGTTTTGATGCAATCATAATGGTGTATGATTTAATTCAAAACGAAAATGATTCTTGTGTAAATAAGAGGGTTAGTGGGAGCGCACTAACAGTGGATGTCCTATAAAATAATGATAATATGTCATTTCTTGGAAATGATATTCCCATAAAATAAATATCGGTGAAAGCTTGGTTTTCGAATACTCTCCGAGAAACCGTACATTGAAAAATGTACGTGACCTGGTGTCTCATACGCTTTGAGCATATGGATTCACAAACAGGCTAATCCGAGTGATAGACACTGGATTGATGTTAAGAACATCCATTAGTATCTCAGAGAACTAAGGATGCTGTCTTAGTCTCTGGAGAAGGAGAACTTGAAGTGACTGGGGTCACTGTAGCAAGTTTCCTATAACCGATAAAGACGACTAAAAGTCACAAACGGTACTATACAGTTTGAAAAACGGTGCAGTGAGTTGGAAATCTTCCAAGTAAGGTACTGTTGCCGAATAAACAATATTTGCGGGTTAATTGCAACAACTGAGGCAGCAATAGAAGCCATATGGGTCAATAACAAATCTAATTAGATTAGATATAGTTATGTTAGCAGCTGAGCTAGGCGTCAGCACAGGCTAAAGAATTAATGGTCTCATCAAAGATCCAGATATATACTTCGACCATTCATCTGATCCGTTTGGATAATACATCGTAGCGATGTGATGATCGAATAAATCACATCAGATGATAATCATACAAATCCGCTGATGAAAGCCTTTTCTCAGCAGTTTGAGCCAACCATACATAGTTCGGGTGTAAGACACTCGAGTGACTGGCTATAGGCCAAGTGGGAGATTGTTGGACAATTATAACCCATAGCGTCACTATTTGTACAGATCACGGTGTTGTTGTACAAATTAACTATGTGACAGAGGAGATTGCACTCTTATCATTGGTGATTAGATCACCTAGATGTATAAATGATGAGAGGTCCCTATGATTTGTTCCTGGACGGAGAATGATATGAGACAGTATCAGTCCACGAAGGATAAATCGTTAAATATCCCTAGTTAGAGTATTATCGAGATTGGACATCGATAAATACGTAAAAGACTAGTATTGCACTTGTGTGCGTTTGTGAGGACACAACGACATAGTTCTCATAAATTTGGGTATAGGATACTCATGCAAGTGTAATAGGAGGTTGTGTTTCACCGATGGTACGGGAAATAGCTTCGCTCTGGATAGACCCCCTCAGAATTCCATTGGTAGTATGACTATGTGTCTATGGAAGTCCGAAATCAGGGTAGGTGTATTTGGTCTTAACCTGAGACTTGCACCGCTAATACTTACGACAATCGATATACTTTAGTTGAGGTCGTCCATGGATTTAACCAGTTCCGTGTACGCCAATTCTGGGTATATTGAGAATCGTAGTGTGTTGGGTGTGATGTCAAGACGGAAGTATCACTCCAGTCACAGTGGAGATAATGGTCACGTAGGATACGAAACTTGTTCTCTTAAATGCTCGAGCTATCGGGATATTATGACTAGGTCATGTATATCCGATTATAGAGACTAGTTACCAGACATCCGATATGTGCTTCGTACGGGGCAGATGCAATTCCAGCCCCAGGCCTAGCACGTAATCATCAGATACTGGACATAAATACGCAATACTACGGTATACTACGCTTGATATAGATCATATATTCCTGTAAGGATATTTTCAGAGAATTGGGTAGGCATGACGCTTTACTAGAAGCCAACATTATCTTGTAAATCGTTATAAACGTAGTACGAGGTACGTACGTGTTCGGATAGTCCGACGACCATATTTACTGCCAACATATACGGGGATCTCATGGGTCGCTTCTCAAAGATTCACCGATGATGTATGACTAGCACTATAATTAATCTGGGATTAATTTAATGAGAGCGAAAATTAATCTAGGATTAATTACGGAGATATTTTATCCGGGATAAAATATTAATTAAAAAGAGAGAACGATTAATTTGGAATTAATCGATAAAATAATATATTCGATATATTATGCGAAATTGGATTTCGACGCGGAATTAAAGTTAGATTTTAATTCGGGCGAATGAATTAATTTAGAATTAATTCGTTAGCGATGTGAATAGGGATTTTGTTAGGCGTAATCATTTAATTCCGACGCGATGGAAAATTCGTTAATTTGGAATTAGCGAGCCCGAGCCCGAGAGTGATTGCGAGTGCATTCGGATTTCGAATTCGAGCACGGCACGCAAGTCACATCAAGCGTCAAATCACTAGTCGCATCATGCGTCAAATCACTTGTCATTTTGAGTGATGTGACATGACATGTAGTCACTTTATTAAAGTGACTTGATGTGAATAGTGATGTGAGTTGAAAAACATTTTTTGATTTTTGACTTATGCTTTTTCCTTTTGCTTTTTGACTTTACTTTTTGAAAGTAAATAAAAAGTGGTATATGTATTATTTTATTTGCAAAATAAAGATAATAATATATCATATACAAAAGCTTTTTCTTCTCTCTCCTCAAGGCATTGTAGTTCACGGTTTTTGGTCCTTTTTGGAGCCAAAAATTGCTCTCCCTCCTCTCTCGGCTTTGAGCCATTTTATCTTTTTCTTCAGCAATTTTTTTGGGCGTGAGAAGCAAGGATGAAGTCTTAGTGCTAGCACACACCATGGGTTTTACAAAGGTGATAGGGTAGTGAACTTGTGTGCATGGAATCCATTTTGAAGCTTGAAGCTTGGAGCTTCAATGGTGGTCTTCAATGGCCGGATCTTGGAGACAAATAGAGCATCAAAATCGAGCCATCCACTGCTCTTGGAAGCCATGGCCGAACCTTCAACAAGGAAGAAAAGACTTGTCTTCTTTGATGCATCCAAACCAATCATTGTGAGTATGTTTTCCGCCTTACTTCTTTGATGTATTCATGCCCTTTTCATGCTTATTTGATGGATCTTGGGACATAATTAGAAACCAACAGTTTCCGCCACTCTTCCTTGTTATTCATTCACATTTCTATGCTTATTTGATCTTGGGAATAATCCTAGAAACCCAACAATGGTATCTTTGAGCCAAAATGAGCATGAAATGAATTATGATAAAATTTGGGTAAAATCAATTTGAGCATGATTTGATAAAATTGGTTGATTGAGTATGCTTGAATGATGATATATTGAGGTTGTATTGGATCATTTTCTTGAAATATTATTGGATCAATTTGATGCCCAAAACATGGCTTGCCGAATGTATAGCTTACCCTAGGTTCTTGGTAATTTTTGTTTCGTTGATCATTGGATGACTTGAAACGATTGGAAATGTTTATTTAAATTCAATCGGATTGAAAAATGAAATCGGACATTAAAACCTACCATGGCCGAGAGCATGAAAGCATATGATGGACTTGATTTTTTTATTCAGGAATGTTGGACATTAGTTGAACAATATGATACATAATTAATTAGTTAAATTGTATTCTGGAAATATTGATTTAGTTAATTAATTGATGTAATACACTTGGTTCATTAAATTATAAAATTTGGAATTTTAAAATTTGATTAATGGGCTTAATTTTGAATTGGGCTTGGAAGTGTTATATTTGGGCATAATGGGCTTGGTTGGGCCAAGTTGGTTTAGGCCAATTGGATTGGATCCAATTGGGCCTAAATCATTCCATTAAGTTCAAATGTAATAAATGGCCTTTAAAAGTTTAATTGGGCCTTATGGGCCAAAATTGGTTTTATGGCAAATGAGGGTGATTCCTTAATTGGGCTTGGTAATTGGGTTTGACCCAGATTGACCAAAGCCCATGCTTTATGAAATCAATTGAAAGCCCATCGGATTTTAATTAAACAAAAATTGGATGTTAGTTGGGCTTTGAGACCCATTAAGATTAGATTTGGAATCTAACTCATTAAAGCGCATTAAAAGGTGTAATTATTTAATTTGGAATTAAATAAATAAACTAGTATTGAATACGAATTAAATTAGATTTAACAAGTAGTTCGATATAATTCAAGAATGCGTACTTTAAGTACTTATTCTCAAACGAGTTGGACTCGCGCAAAATCAAATCGTTGTTTGAACATTGGATGATCACATAATTAAAGACTAATTAATTGGATTAGATTGGTTGAATTGCATGCTATGAATGAATATATGGATGTGTTGAATGAATAGCGTATATCGGATGGACATTAGAAGGGAAAGGGGAATTTTAGAAATTATTGTAAACTTGGAATTTATAAATTGGACCTGCGTGTCCAGCCTTATCTCTCATTATTTATTTGTATTCTCTTCTCACCTAATTCCCCTCAATGTAATGAGGTTTCTATTCTTGTATTATGTAATTGGGTAGAAGTAGAATAGTGCTAACCGGGGAGAGGAAATGAAGTGATTTGTTCTAGGAACAATCTGTTAAATATCCATCCGCATATCGTTATTAATTTACTTTCCGCGCCTTATTATGCTTTTAGAATACATGCTTAAGGTTATATGATGAGACCTTAATAAAGATAATAAATTGGTTGCCAATTTACACGAAAAAAAAACCTTCAAACATATTAAGTGTTATTTCCTTCCATTGAGTGATTCTTACTCAAGATCCAAGATTGACATTGGTTTGTTGGCCAAAGTCAAGACCTTTGTCATATCTCGGATGTGTTTGAATCATGAAGGCTTTGTTCTACAATGGTGTCTTGTCCAAGTTGTGATTTGTTGGCCAAAGTCAAGATCACTTCTTGTCCATCGACATTGATTACGAAGCTTTCCATGTCAATGGTTTCCGCTTAACTAGAATCATTAAGCTTGTTGTGCCAAAGCCAATGATTAGTTGATTCAGAGGAAAAGGTTAGGCAAATATATTAGATATATTGGCATATGTATTGTATTTATGTTTCGGACTTGGATGTCCACCTACCAGATCTAGGAATTAGATGAGTTCCAATTCATCTTCGAGATCTACCTTGTTAAATATCATACAGCTTGTTGGCCAAAGTCAAGGTTTTGTGTTATTTAATGGGATCCTAGCCCACTAGGAAACTGGGTTTCCCGAGTACTCGACAGAGGGTTAGAGGCTCCCGAAAAATAGTGGGAGGCTAGTATTGAATTTGCAATTTCATTGAGATACTTAGCTTTACGCGCTTTCAAATCATTTTGTCAAAATTATTTTATTAGTTGGACTAATATAATGTTATTTTTCTTGTAACAGTTAGACTGTACCCAAATATCATTGATTAGATAGTTGGACTATCGTAATCAAGATGACAGGAAAGGGAAATGTCTGAGACATTATCTTGGGCGAAAATGTCTTTAAGGGCACGAACTTTGCCGATTGGGAAATGAATCTGAGGATAGTCCTTGTAGCCGAGAGGCTGCTATATACTATACAGACACCTCTTGGGCCTAAACCTAAACCTGATCAGTTACTTGAGTTGGAGCTTTGGAAGACTCACAACGATGACAATGATACTGCTCAGTCAATTACGCTTGCTGCTATGACTCAGCATTTTCGTCGACAGAACAGGGACTTGGATCCCTATAATATGTTGGCGAGGTTGCACGATCTTCACCGATCTAACCAAAGGTCGCAGAGATATAAGTTGCAGAAGAAGCTCTTCCGTGCACGTATGTCAGAAGGCATGTTTGTTGAGTCTCATGTGGCATAGATGATAGCTGACATTGACGAGCTGACTCAGATGGGGATAGTCTTAGAGGCTGAGACTACCATAGATTTGATCTTGCAGTCTCTCACAGATACTTGGAGAGGGTTCTGTTGGGTTTCTACTATAGTCTTAAGATCAATTCAAGCAATGAAACATGTGTGAATACTCAAAGAGGTATGTCGGAAACATACTTACATTGATTGGCTTTTGCAATGCGAGGAACAATAAAACTTTCTCCCTTGAAGAAGCTATCGGCATCCCTCCAATTTGGGCTCCATTTGCTCAGCCAAGCTCCAAGCTTGGGTGTGCATTCCATGCCAATGGGTGGGTTTCCCTATCACCTTCGTAAGACTCCTAAAGTGTGCTAGCACCTCGGAAAAATTTTCCGCAAATCTTTCCATTGCTTCTCCTCATTCTCGGCAATTGTAGAAATTTTGAGAAGAAAATGGCCCAAGGCCGAGAGGTTGAAGAGAGTGAGAGAGATAATGTGCTTTTTGTGAGTTGTGTATCTAATACACAAAATGAAAAAGTCAAAAAGTAAAACTATTAAATGGTAATTGTCTTTCAAACATCACTTTAGAGTGTTTCACACTCAAGCATCATTCTCATCAACTTCCATATTGGATATATTGGCATATGTATTGTATATATGTTTCGGACTTGGATGTCCACCACCGGATCTAGGAATTGGATGAGATCCAATTCATCTTCGAGATCTACCTAGTTAAATATCATACAGCTTGTTGGCCAAAGTCAAGGTTTTGTGTTATTTAACGGGATCCTAGCCCACTAGGAAACTGGGTTTCCCGAGTACTCGACAGAGGGTTAGCGGCTCGCTGAAAAATAGTGGGAGGCTAGTATTGAATTTGCAATTTCATTGAGATACTTAGCTTTACGCGCTTTCAAATCATTTCGTCAAAATTATTTTATTAGTTGGACTAATATAATGTTATTTTTCTTGTAACAGTTAGACTGTACCCAAATATCATTGATTAGATAGTTGGACTATCGTAATCAAGATGACAGGAAAGGGAAATGTCTGAGACATTATCTTGGGCGAAAATGTCTTTAAGGGCACGAACTTTGCTGATTGGGAAATAAATCTGAGGATAGTCGTTGTAGCCGAGAGGCTGCTATATACTATACAGACACCTCTTGGGCCTAAACCTAAACCTGACCAGTTACTTGAGTTGGAGCTTTGGAAGACTCACAGCGATGACAATGATACTGCTCAGTCAATTACGCTTGCTGCTATGACTCAGCATTTCCGTTGACAGAACAGGGACTTGGATCTCTGTAATATGTTGGCGAGGTTGCACGATCTTCACCGATCTAACCAAAGATTGCAGAGATATGAGTTGCAGAAGAAGCTCTTCCGTGCACGTATATCAGAAGGCATGTTTGTTGAATCCCATGTGGCATAGATGATAGCTGACATTGACGAGCTGACTCAGAAGGGGATAGTCTTAGAGGCTGAGACTACCATAGATTTGATCTTGCAGTCTCTCACAGATACTTGGAGAGGGTTCTATTGGGTTTCTACTATAGTCTCAAGATCAATTCAAGCAATGAAACATGTGTGAATACTCAAAGAGGTATGTCGGAAACATACTTACATTGATTGGCTTTTACAATGCGAGGAACAATAAAACTTTCTCCCTTGAAGAAGCTCTCGGCATCCCTCCAATTTGGGCTCCATTTGCTCAGCCAAGCTCCAAGCTTGGGTGTGCATTCCATGCCCATGGGTGGGTTTCCCTATCACCTTCGTAAGACTCCTAAAGTGTGCTAGCACCTCGGAAAAATTTTCCGTAAATCTTTCCATTTGCTTCTCCTTATTCTCGGCAATTGCAGAAATTTTGAGAAGAAAATGGCCCAAGGCCGAGAGGTTGAAGAGAGTGAGAGAGATAATGTGCTTTTTGTGAGTTGTGTATCTAATACACAAAATGAAAAAGTCAAAAAGTCAAAATATTAAATGGTAATTGTCTTTCAAACATCACTTTAGAGTGTTTCACACTCAAGCATCATTCTCATCAACTTCCATCAATCAAAGTGCCTAAAGTAGACAAGTGATGTGATGCGTGATGTGACTTGTGGGCCCCACTCGATTCGAAATGCAAGTAAGCCCGCAAACACTCCCGGGCTTGGGTTCGCTAATTCTGAATGAACGAATTTTCTATTGCGATATAATTAAATCAAATTTAATTAAATAATTATTCCTAGCAAAATTACTATTCACGTCACTAGCGAATTAATTCTAAATTAACTCGTTCGCCCGAATTAAAATCCAATTTTAATTCCGCGTCGAAATCCAATTTCGTATAATATGTCGAATGTATTATTTTATCGATTAATTCCAAATTAATCGTTCTATCTCTTTAAATAATATTTTATCATAGATAAAATATCTCCATAATTAATCCCATATTAATTTTCTCTCTCTCTACGAATTAATCCCAGATTAATAATGTGTGAGTCATACTTCATCGGTGAATCTCCATGAGATCCCCAGATATGTTGGCAGTAAATCTAATCGTCGGACTATCCAAACACATACGTACCTAGTACTATGTTTTTACCGATTTACAAGACAAGGTTGGCTTCTAGCAAAGCGTCATGCCTACCCAATTCTCCAGAAATATTCTTAAAGGAATATATATAATCTGTATCAGGTGTAGTATACGTAGTATTGCATATTTCGATCCAGTATCGGATGTTCACGTGCAAGGCGCTTTGCTAGAAGCCAACCTTGTCTCGTAAATCGGTAAAACGTAGTACAAGGTACGTACGTATTCGGATAGTTCGACGACCATATTTATTACCAACATATCTAAGGATCTCTTGGATCGCTTCCCGAGGATACACCAATGACGTATTAATTACGGTAGACTTTATCTTGGATAAAGTACTATTTGAAGAGAGAAAGATTAATTTGGAATTAATCATTAAATTAATATATTTGATATATTAAACGAAATTAGATTTCGACGCGGAATTAAAAATTAGATTTTAATTCGGACAAACGAGTTAATTTAGAATTAATTCGTTAGCGACATGAATAGTAATTTTACTAGGCATAATTATTTAATTAAATTCGATTTAATTACGTCACGACGGAAGTTCGTTAATTCGGAATTAGCGAACCCGAGCCCGGGAGTGTTTGCGGGCCCACTCGTATTCAGAATCGAGTGGGGCCCACATGTCACATCAACCATCACATCACATGTAACCTTTAGTTGCTTTTGGTTGATGTGTTTAGGTGAAGTTGTTGATGACTTATTCAACACTCCAAGCCATGACTTGTTAGTGACCTTTACCAACTCCAACTTTTAGTATATCATTATTATTGTTTTTGAAACAATTACACAAGTTTATCATTTTCTCTCCCTTGGTCGTGACTCTCAACAAATCTTCCTCTCCTATTTTCTTCTTCATCACCAAATATTGAAGGAAGACATTGAAGAATTTTGTTGCAAAAATTCTAAAGAGCTAGCACTCATCAAAGGATCATATCAAGGTGTTAGGGAAACCTACTTGAGAGCTTGGAAAATCAAAACAAAGCTTGGAGCTTGTGGACTTCTCTTGGGCGAATCCTTGGTGTTATTGGAGAAGAAATTTTGTTGATCAACACATCCAAAATTTGATCAATGTAAGTGTGTTTCTGCCACTCTTCCTTGTTATTCATTCACATTTCTATACTTATTTGATCTTGGGAATAATCCTAGAAACCCAACAGAGATGTCATTTTATCAAATAAAATAACTTCTCGGTTTTTCTAGACGATCTTGAGGTATTATTCCGAATCTGAAAATCAAACCATTTAAATATATTTTTCACCCAGGATTATGTTCTAAACGTTAATCTTTCAGTTTATCTTGATTCTAATAGTCCAACTATATAATCAACAATTTATGTACTATTTGTGTATAATGATTACTATAGTCTAACTATATAATCAACTATAATTAAATTAGTTAAATTCAATTATATTGATTACTATAAACCAATTATAAAATCCACTATAAATTGAAATAGTTTGAATACAGTCCAACTGTTTAA
The DNA here is from genome assembly GCA_019454045.1 of Zanthoxylum bungeanum. Taxonomy (NCBI): domain Eukaryota; kingdom Viridiplantae; phylum Streptophyta; class Magnoliopsida; order Sapindales; family Rutaceae; genus Zanthoxylum; species Zanthoxylum bungeanum. The sequence continues at coordinate 60,422 of SKCR01004403.1, forward strand.
TTAAAACAACGGTTGATATTAGTCCAACTAATATATTTATTTTGACAAATAATGAAATGAGCGCGTATGGCAAGTATCTAAACGAAATTTCAAATTTAATACTTGCCTCCCACTATTTTTCGGCAAGCCTTTAACCCTCTGTCGAGTACTCGGGAAATCCAATTTCCTAGTGGGCTAGGATCCCGTTAAATAACACGCAATCTTGACTTTGGCCAACAAATTATATGATACGTAACGAGGTAGATCTCTAAGATCAATTGGATCCCATCCAATTACTAGATCCAGTAGGTGGGCATCCAAGTCCGAAACATATATCCTATATATGCCAATATATCCAATATATACCCTATCCTTTTTCCTCTGAATCAATTAAGTCTTGGCTTTGGCACAACAAACTTAATGATCCCAGTTAAGTGGTACCCGTTGACCTTGGAAAGCTTCGTAATCAATGTCGATGGACAAGAAATGATCTTGACTTTGGCCAACAAATCACAACTTGGACAAGGCACCGTTATGGAACAAAGCCTTCATGATTCAAACACATCCGCGATTGACAAAGGTCTTGACTTTGGCCAAAAAACCAATACCAACTTTGGATCTTGAGTAAGAATCACTCAATGGAAGGAAAAACGCTTAATATGTTGTGAGGGTTTTTCGCGTAATTGGCAACCAATTAATTATCTTTGTTAAGGTCTCATCATCAAACACCTTTAATCATGCATTCTAAAAACATAATAAGGCGCGTACATAAAATAATAATGATATGTGGATGGATACTTAAAACATTTTGTTCCTATAATAAATCTCTCCATTTCCTCTCTCCAGGCTAGAACTATTCTAACTTCTATCCAATTACATAACACTTCTAAAGAAACCTCATTTACATTGAGGGGAATAGGTGAGAAGATAAATACAAAGAGTCGAGAGGTATAAGGCTGGACACGCAGATCCAATTTAAATAAATTCTAAATTTATTACAATAATTTCCAAAATTGCCCTCACCCATCTAATATCCATCTGATATAAATTTTCATACATCACATCCATGTATTCACATAAGCATGTTATCAATCAATCTAATCCAATTAATTAATCTGAATATTAATGACCATTCAATGTTCAAACAACGATTTGATTTTGAGCGAGTCAAACTCGTTTGGAAAATAAGTACTCAATGTACGAATTTTTGAATTATATTAAACTACAATATTAAGTCCAATTTAACTTGTATTTAATACTAATTCATATATTTAATTCCAAATTAAATAATTACACTTTTAAATGTGCCTTTACGACTTAGATTCCAAATCTAATCTAAACGTGTCTCAAAGCCCAATAAACCTCCAATGTCGTTTAATTAAAGACCAATGGGCTTTCAATTAATTTCTTAAGGCGTGGGCTTCGGCAACCAAAGCCCAATCAAGGAATAACCCCATAAGCCTAGAAATCAATTTAGGCCCATTTGGCCCAATTAAACTTTAAAGGTCCAATTGTTATATTTGGACTTTATTGGATCCAACCTATTAGCCTAAACCAAACTTGGCCCAACCAAGCCCATTAAGCCCAATTACAACTTTTACAAGCCCAATTAATTTAATTCCAAATTTCCAAATTTCATAATTAAATTAACCTAAAGTGCATGCCATAATTAATTAAACAAATTAACATTTCCAAAACATAAATTTGTACAATTAATTATGCTCATTATCATCAACACATGTCCAACATCATTGAATCAAAAAATCAACATCATTCCATACTTCTATGGCTCACAGCAATGGGAATTTTTCATATCAATTTCGATTTCAATCCAATTAAATCACAAACTAATATATCCCAAGTCTTCCAATTCATCCAATTATCAAAAGAACAAAATTTGCCATGACCTTAGGGAACCCTAAACTTCCGGCTAAGCCTAAACAATTTGGGAAAATTTATCCAATATAATTTTCATCAAATTGACAATGCATAACACCATGTTATCATAATTTAAGCATACTTAAACAATCAATTTCACTCAAACATGCTCAAATCAATTTGCCCAATTTTAAAGTTAAGAACCCTAATTTCATTTTCATGCTTAATCATGGCTCTTATACCATTGTTGGTGTTTCTAGGTGTGCCAAGATCAATAATAAGCAAGAAATAAGTGTGAATACTACAAAGAAGTATGGCAGAATCATACTTACATCGATCGGATTAGATGCGTCGAAGAACTAAAATTTTCCTCCATGGTGATGAAGCTCGCGGCCAAGCAAGATATTTGTCCTCCATGTTCATCTTCAAGCTTCAAGCTTTATGTGAAGTGATTCCATGCTCACAAGTGAGTTTCTCTATCACCTTGTATGCCCTCTTATGTGTGCTAGCACTTTGATGATTTGCCACAAATCTTCATATACTTCTATCTAGTTCTCGGCCTTGCCAAGAAATGAGAAGGAAATGGCCCTAGGCCGAATGGTAGAAGGAGAGAATGAAGCCACTTTGGTCGAATGCAAAAAGAAAGAATAAGGCCCTTGGCCGAATTCCATGGAGAGAGTTAGATGTGAATTGTTTTTGTTTTTGTATATGTAATACACAAAACAAAAAGTCAAATACCAAAACATAAAATAATAATATATGTCTTTCAAGCCATCAAAAGCTTTCCATCAACTATTCACATCAACCAACTACATCCATCACTAAATGAATAGTGACTAGATGTCAATCATCAAAAAGGTGATGAGACTTCCATCACTTGAGTGACTAATGTGACGCTTGATGTGACTTGTGGGCCCAACTTGATTTGAAATATGAATGGGCCCGCAAACACTTCCGTGCTCGGGTTCGTTAATTCCGAATTAACGAATTTTTCATTGCATCGTAATTAAATCAAATTTAATTAAATAATTATGCCTAGCAAAATTACTATTCACGTCGCTAATGAATTAATTCAAAATCAACCCGTTTACCCGAATTAAAATCTAATTTTAATTCCGCGTCGAAATCTAATTTCGTTTAATATATCGAATATATTATTTTACCGATTAATTCCAAATTAATCGTTCTCTCTCTTTAAATAATATTTTATCCCAGATAAAATATCTCAGTAATTAATACCAGATTAATTTTCTCTCTCTACTGATTAATCTCAGATTAATAAAGTGCAGTCATACATCATCGGTGAATCTTCGGGAAGCGACCCATGAGATTCCCGAATATGTTTGCAATAAATCCATTTATCGAACTATCCGAATACGTACGTACATAGTACTACGTTTTTGCCGATTTACAAGACATGGTTGGCTTCTAGGCCTACCCAATTCTCCAGAAATATTCTTAAAGGAATATACGATCTATATCAGGCGTAGTATACCGTAGTATTGTGTATGTCGATCCAGTATCAGATGGTCATGTGCAATGCCTAGGGCTGGGAATGTGTCTGCCCCGTACGAAGCACATATCGGATCGCTGGTAACTAGTCTCTATAATCGGATAACTATGACCTTGTCATATTATCCCGATAGCTGCAGCATATAAGAGTACTAGTTCCGTATCCTATGTGACATCATCTCTACTATGACCAGAGTGATACTTCCATCTTGACATCACACCCAATACACTACGATTCTCAATATACCTAGAAGAGGCATACACAGAACCAGTTAAAGCCCTGGATGACCAAAACCAAAGTATATTGATTGTCATAAGTATTAGCAGTGCAAGTCTCAGGTTAAGACCAAATACACCTACCCTGAAGCGGACTCCCATAGACACATAGACATATTACCAATGGGATTCTGTGGGGTCTATCCAGAGTGAAGCTGTTTTCCGTACCATCGGTAAAACGCAACCTCCTATCGCACTTGCATAAGCATCCAATACTTAAATATATGAGAACTATGCTGTTATGCTCCCACAACGCGCACAAGCGCAATACTAGTCTATTCTGCATTACTGATGTCTAATCTCGATAATACTACGACTAGGGATGTTTAATGATTAAACCTTTATGGATTGATACTGTCTCATATCATCTCAATCCGAAACTAATCATATGGACCTTCTATCATTTATATAACTTGGTAATCCAATTACAAATGATAAAAGAGCAATTTCCTTTTTCACATAGTTAATTTGTACAATAACACCATGATCTGTACAAATAGTGATGCTATGGGTCATAATTGTCCAACAATCGGATCCCGAGTAACTAGTCTTTGTAATCGGAAAGTCATGACTTAGTCATAGTTTCCCTATAGCTGCAGCTTTTAAGAACACTGGTTCCGTATCCTGTGTGACCATCATCTCCATATGATTGAAGTGATACTCACATCTTGACATCACATCCAATACACTTCGATTCTAAGTAAACCCAATACAGGCGTACACAGAACCTGTTAAAGCTTTAAACGACCAATACTAGAGTAAACTGATTGTTGCAAGCAGTAGCAACGTAACTCTTAGATTAAAGATCACATACATCTACCCTGATTCAGATTCTCATAGATACATAGTCATACTACCAATAAGATTCTGAGTGGGTCTATCCAGAGCAAACTATTCTCGGTCTAACGGCTAATAGAACCTTTTATTACACTTGCATAAGTATCCAATACCTAAATATATGAGAACTATGTCGCTAAGCTTCCATAACGCGCACAAGTGTAATACTAGTCTATTCCGCATTATCAATGTCCAGTCTCGATAATACTTCAACTAGGAATATTTAATGATTAAACTGTTTGTGGATTAATATCGGCTCATATCTTATTAATCCGATTTAATCATATGGACTTTCATCATTTATATATATCCAAGTAATCCAATTACAATAATGATAAAATAATAATTTCCTTTTGGTTGGATGTGTGCATATCCGGCCGGATGTGGTGCACGTCTGATCAGAGATACTGTTTTAATAACAAAAACTCTAAAACACGGAACTTTTGAGAAGAGGTACCCTCAAGTCATACCTTTTACTGTAGTTTGGCTTAGAAGATATGGATGTTGGATCGTTGTTTGATTGATTGTTGGAAATAATGAAATTCCAAATATTAATGATTCTCTCAGAATTTTCTTTCTATTTCTTCTTCTACAGAATTTCAACAAGTAATTTCTAGGTCCCCTATGTTAGGGTTGATGCTCGGAGTGCCAATCCAGATCTTATTTATGTCCGATTCATGAATACGAACAATTACTTTTTCCATAATATTACTTACTTAATGGTAGCATCTCTTATTTTTATATATATATTCGATCTAATTATGATTAGATTGAAACTAAATATGATTTAGTAATATGTATATATTAGACAAAGACCCTAGGATTTACAACATAGTGCGCAATTATAACGTAGTTGATAATTGACATTAGGAAGCATCACTATAAGTTATATATTCTAAAATAAAGTTCCTGGTCAAGATTTATTGACATGGATCAGTTAGTAAAATTCGTTGAGACTAGTACATGTCGTATATCGTGACTTGGTCCGATGGTTTATCCCAATGAACCATGAGTCTCAGGAGACTCGTATAGATATGTAGGTGTTTATTTGATAAACACTGAATGACTCACTGAAGATTTATTAATAGATGGTACAACAACATCAATAGGAATCTTCTCTAGTCGAGTAGTATAGTGGTCCTTCGACCTGAGATGCCACTGTAGATATATGAGATATCCTTCATGCTTTAATGGTAGTCATGTCACCGAACTATTTAGATTAGACCTCTATCTATTCGCTAGGAATGGACTGATGCTTATGACATCATGTGAGTATTAGATAGAATCTGTCAGTCCTGTGTACAGGGCATAGGTATCATGTATGTATTTGCGATCTAGTAAATCCATGGCCGTGGTATACTTTGGAAGCGAGATCGTAAATTTAAAAGTCAATTATATTATACCTTAGGGATTTGAAGTTCTTATCTATATCTCCGATATAATTTTGATAGCCTATGTCGGATGGATTATACGTATGCAATGACCTCGACTTGCATAGTTTAGCGAGATTATCAGTGGTCATCATAATTCATGAGTGGGTGAATTATGGACACGAAATTGGATTCCGTGACAAATAAACCTGAACTTAGGGAGTCCCACAATATGAAGTGTACTCGTTGAGCTCTTGGGAAATGTGTTATGAATACTATAGATGATTCATAATACTTCACCGGGTTAAATGAGTTAATTCGAATCGTTTAAACGGTTAAATGAAAATACATGCATTAGGGGCATTTCAGTCAATTAATAATTAATGTGTATTTGTATTTGATACAAAATTTGATTGGATACATATTAATTAGTTGTCAAATGAGACTTTTACACATGCCATTAATATATTTATTTGTTATTTAATCTAAATAAAAATACTATATAATAATAATCATATTAATTAATTATTTAGATGTTTAAATATTAAATATCTAGATAATTAATTTATTTCAATATTACATAAATGTTATGCAATATGTTTGATTATTATTGGTTACATGTGGCATGATTTTATTAAGCTTAAAGTTTACAAATTGGATTTATTAACTTAAAGTGTATTATTATTTAATTAGATTAAAAACCATTTTACCCCTCAAAATCGGTCAAGGCTTGTATTTAAAGTGGAAAATTTTGTTTTATTATTTCATACGCTTTCCATGGCCGAACCTCTAAAGTAGAAAAGCTCTCAAATTTCGTTTTGAGAAACAAGGAAGAAAGTGAAGATATTCCAGAAAAGTTTGAGGAAATTACAAGATTTGGAGGTAATCTTCAATAATCTTAAACTTAGAAAGCTTTTTTCTTGTTCTTGAATATCTAGAATAGTTCTAGGGTTTTTTCTTTTCTTATATTTTGGGGTTTTTTGAATTGCATGATGGATTTGGAGGCTTAATGCATGTGTGAAGTTAGATTGAATGATATTAGTGTAATATTAGTTCAATTTTATCATTTGATGACTTGTTGTCATTCTAGAATGTTATGACCACTCTTGTAACTCCTAGAATTGTTCTTGGGTTCTTCATTTGTGGTGACTTTGGTTGGTGTAAATATTAATATGATTAATGTTTAGAAAATTGGATTTAAAGCTTGAAAAATGATATTTTTGGTTACCAAATCAGATCTGGATTTTCTGTGACTTTGGTGATGAAAATTATGTTGTATGAATGTATTGGATGTCTTTTAGGCATTGGAACAATTTTCGGAAATTATTTCGGAGTTGAAAACGTTGAAAAACGATGAAAAACGGCGTTACCGGGTGAGTTTCGGGCTTACTGGGTGTTCACTATCCAAATAGTGAATTGGCCACTGTTTGGGAAGCCCATGAACTATCCAATTACTATTAGGGCTGACCTAGGCAGCCCCCATGAGTATTGGGTGGTCGGTTCGGACGAAAATATATTTTATACCATTTTATGGAAAAAAAAAATTTGCAAACGTTTCGTGATGTTTCTAACCTATTTATGTCATTATTTGATATCGAATAAATATGTTTAGGTGAAATATGAATAAATTATTCATATTGGATATTGAATAATTTATTCGGTATGAATAATTTATTCGGTAACTTCAAAAATTTTAAAATTACGATTTCAACTGAACCGTGCGCTTCCACTACTCCCGCGCTAAAAACCCCATCACCCATGTAATTATCAGCCCCTTTTTGTATAGTTACATGACTAGGTCTCAAGATAGATATATAATGAGTCAAGCCAGACATAGGCAATATTTGGCTGGCTTTTGGCTATATTCCTTGGAGTTTATTTCCTTACGGATATTCATCATAGTAATTTTCCAAGCTTTCAGAGGTTGTCCCCTTAAGAGACTCATCATCGGGATATGCATAAAAATATAATGTCTACACACCCTACTTGAGCTAGGATATTACTGGAAGGAGATAGAGAAATCCATTCTCCATAAGCCTCAAACTAGTGAACATGAATAATCTAAAACTCATGCAATCTATATAAACATGCATGCCCTGGAATGCAAATGCAAAATATAGAGTTGGCTTACTAAAATCAATATAGGGCTTCATGCATAAAACTATTCATGCTAAAAATATTACGATTACACACATAGACATGTATGCGCTGCACATCACATACATAGATATACAAAATAGACACATCATTATCTATTCATGACAGGTGCAGGACTTAGGGTGACTCACTACACTTGGGTGATCCGACATCTCGAGCATGCTATCCAAAATTGAAGCGGCTAATTGATTAGGTTGTCAATCTGTAAAACTGAAAAACTGATTTGTTGTGAGCTAGGAGCCCAGTAAGTAACCATGCATAATAAAAGCATATGTCAACCATATTATAACTTTTTTTAACTATACATATGTGAACTATCATACAACTATAATATTTAGAACTTTTTTTATGAGTTGAAACTTATCCATTTCTCATAATCCTTCATATTTCCTATTATGCTTCACTCTTTGTACAAGGTTCTTATAGGAGCGAAGCATGATTTACCACTAAGCCTATGACATCGGAGACCTCGATACTATTGAGCTCGCAGCTCATAGAGAGTAATTAGGCCACTGGGGACTAATAAAAGAATTAAGGAGTCTCCGCCTAATATAAGACATTGGGAATGATTAAGGCCGTATTACACCCTTCACAAGATCGACCTTAAACCTGTTTGGGTTTAGAACAGTCTCTTATTTAAGCTAGTATAGTATCAAGATTTGAATAGAGATATCACGACATCTTAATACAAATATCATGTAAAGCTATTTAAAACATTTAAAATCACAATCATGGAATAAAGGCAACAAATAAAGCGATTATAATGGAATTAACTAGAATTGGTCGAGCATAGTCATATCATATCGGAAGTACATTCAATTACTATATCCGGCCGGATTTACTGAGAGTCTGGCCTGAGATACCATGCAATCTAGAATCATATGGTGTTTTTAATAATGATAAAAACATAAAGAACAGGAAAAAACAATAAATAATTAGTAATAATGTTAAATAATAAATTAAAAAAATACATGCAAATAAGGGAAATAAATGGGCTATTTTTTCCTTGGTACATAGAATTGTATCCTAAATACAAACTGCATTATCGTCTATTCAGATTCGACTATGAAATTTACGTCTGGGTTGCCATCCTATATACCATGGGAAAGTGTTCTACCAGATGTAGCCTTAGATACGGTCAGAGTTAATATATGACAAGTGTATGTCTGATCGGACATACAGTAGTCCTGGCTGCAAATACTATGACAAAATAGTAAATACAGAACTAAAGTTTAAGGGCCCTATGATATCACCTCAGGTAAACTCGACTCTAAGAACATACATGAGATTTTTTAATTGATTAGTGGCTTTATGTACTAAAGATAGATTTAAGAGGTTTTTCAGGTCTTTATTTTTTTATTGCGTGTGTGTGTTTCATTGATTTTTTGCAAAAGATCAGTTGAAAGATTCCAAAATTCGGATCAAGAAAATGTCCCATTGGTATTTTGTAAAGCTTTTCTTTTTATAGTGATGGTTTCCTAGTTTAAGAAGGAAATGATCTCCTTTAAAAGGAAAATTGATAATTATGGAATGTGGTAATAAGCAAAAAGATAATTGGGGAAAGTGTTTAAGAAAGTAAGAATCTGGGTTTTGGATGTTGGCTAAGAAAGAAAGAGATTGGGTCCTTCTGTGAAACTGAAAACGCAACACATGTCTGGCCGAATGTGTATGTGTATCTAGCCGGAGGTGACATTTATGTCTAGCCAAACTAATAGGTTTATATCCATCCAGATGTATATGGTTTCTCTCTAGTATTAGACCCTACAACCTTCCTTAACTTTCATACAGTGCCCTTACATGAGACGCATCAGCGTGCCATGCAAAAATACAATCACTACAGTCCTTTAAATGTACTTACCTATACCAATCTATAATTTCATCACCAATGACATATAAAACACAAATCCAGCCTAAAATATAACAAGGGAGTCAAATGTTACATCATCGAGTTCATTTAATTCTTTAATCTTATAACAAAAGACGAGTCATATATGAAATATCATCAAATTGGATGAATTTAATGATATCTTATAGATCATATTATCAGTAGTAACATTTGTAAGAAAAATATTATAATATTTAATTTACCATATCATAAATGTACCTACTATAAAATTTTAGAAAATACATCTTATACCAATCTTTAATTTCTTTACATATCGAACATACAAATCCAAACATCGTATACATATACATACATTTGCGATCTTTCATAAATATAACCTTTATTAAATGCCAAATCTTATGTTTAACCGTCGTACATATCTGCAAACGCTTCAAATACCAACTCTTATATATATATATATATATATATATATATATATATATATATATATACACACACACACACACACACACACACACACACACACATATGCAAAACGTGTAGAATCCAACTACATACATCTTCAGACTTAGAAGGGACATTCATCCATAATCAATCCAACTCCTATTTTTTGTCAACTAATATCAGTAACTACATATATCCATTTGTTCAATCCTAAGCTTTACACAAACAATCACATACATCATCAAAACAGAGATCATCAAATGATTACTTTAAAATCATTTTAAAAATATTTCACAAAAACTATATTGTTGTAAATAAATAATAAATTTCAAAAATCCTGCCAACGTCATCCATATCAAGCTATAGGACACATAAATCGGTGATGCTGTTCTAGGCTCGCGGCCTAGATGGGAGTACGGAATAGCCCACGGGGGAACTATACCGACGAGAAATAACATAGAGTCGCCACCCAGTGTGAACTGGGACAAAGATTTAAGGCTGCCCTCACCCCTCGCAAGGGAAGACCTCAAACCGTTAGGTTCGGAATGGTCCCTTACTTATGTCACTTGTAATGATATGATTTGTGCAATAAACTAACTGAATCTACTCAACATGTATGCTCAAAGGTAACTTAAATCTAGTCCGCATTCATCAAAATAAATCCTATAACTAAGTTCGCATGCTTTAAAAATAAGTCATTGTAACGGCAAACATATAATATCACACAACGAGCATGTTGAATCATCCAAAGCAAAGAACAAATAAACAATTACTTCAACATAAACGTAAACTAAATTACTAATGTGAAATTAAGGAACTAAATCATGCATAAAGAAGTAACATAATCACGCTTAAAATTAAACAATATTCTAGACTAAATCATGCTTAAATAAATAAATAACATACTAACAACCTAATCATGCTCAAATACATGGTTGGATGAAACGAAATATGTATGTCTCTCAAGTGGTACGTGGCATTGTATCCCGAGTACAGACCGCACTACCATCCATTCAGATTCGGCTACGAAATTTACGTCCGGGTTTCCATCCGATATACCACAAAAGGAACACATATTCCATTCATCCGGAAATCACATCATGCACCAATCCACAATACTCATGCGAAATAAAATAATACAATAAATAGAAAATAAAGGAGAATAAATAAAAAGGGTGCCCTCAGGTCTAACCTTTTTTTTCGTCTCTCGGAAGCGTGTTACACGGCTGTCGGAAGGGTGGATGCTCCGTAACTCTTCTGGTTCACTGGTTCAATATTTTTACTCGCTGTTTCTCTGTTTGGGCTGCTGGTTTCACTCCGTTTCACTGCTGTATTCAAGGTATTTTCTGGTCACTGTTTTAAGGTAACTAAGGACTGTTTTTGCAGTTTTGAAGGAGGTTTCACTCTGTTTCTCCTTGCATCTGTCGGATTACCAACATTGAGTCTCCGTAAACATCGACATTCTTAGCTATCAAAGCTATCAATACTGTCAACCCAAATGCGCATGCTTCATACTTGGCCATGTTGTTAGTCACTTCGAACGTCAACCTCTTGGCCATAGGTAGGGTTTCTCCCTCAGGGGTTACTATTACGATTCCAATTCCGGCTCTTTTACAGTTCACTCCTCAGTCGAAATATATCTTCCACCCTTGGACTGCTATAGCTTGGATTTCTTCATCGGGGAACTCAAACTTGTACTGATCCCCTTCAATTAGTTGAAACGCCAAGAACTCTGCCACGGCTCGTCTTTTGATGACCTTAGAAGTAAGGTACTCGATATCAAACTCCGTCAGCAATACTAACCATCTGCCTAACTTTTCAACCAGCAACGGCACTGAATGCAGGTACTTCAAAGGATTCTCCTTTGCTACCACTTGGATCTTGTACTATCAGAAGTAATGGCGTAATTTCCTGAATGCCCACACTATTGCTAAACAGATCTTCTCCACTTCCTGATAGCGAGCTTCATATGAAAGCAGTTTCTTACTAAAGTAGTATATAACATGCTCTAATCCCGTCTCATCTACTTGTATCATCATTGCCCCCAGCGTTTCGGGTTCAATAGCTAAATAAAGTACCAAGGGTCTACCTTGTCTCGGAGGTTTAAAAACAGGAGGCTTCATCAAATATTCTCTGATTTTGTAAAATGCTTTCTAACACTGTTCATTCCACTTCGATGGCTGGTCTTTTATCAATAGTTTGAAGATAGGCTCACATGCTAACATCAACTTGGCAATGAACCGACTGATGTACTGGATTTTCCCAAGGAATGCTCTGACTTTTTTTTTCCGTCTTTAGTGCTGGCATCTCAGTAATTGCCTTGATCTTTTCGGGGTCCACTTCTATTCCTCCCATTCCTACTGTATGGCCAAGCAAACTTCCCCGATGTTACTTCGAACACACACTTCTTAGGATACAGCCGCATGTTGTACTTGTCGACTCATTCTAGAAACTTCTCCAATGCTTCTATATGCCCATCTCTCGTTTCTGATTTGAGCATCATATCATCCACGTACACCTCAATCTCCTTATGCATTAGGTCATGAAATAAAGTAGTGGCCATCCGCTGATAAGTGGATCCTGCATTCTTAAGCCCAAACGGCATCACCTTGTAGCAATAAGTACACTACTCTGTGACAAAGGCAGTCTTATGCTTATCTTCTTCAGCCATAAGAACCTGATTATATCCCAAGAACCCATCCGTGAATGAGTACATAGCAGACAGAGCCATACTATCAACAAGTACATCTATATGCGGCAAAGGAAAGTCATCTTTCGGACAAGCTTTGTTGAGGTCTCTGTAGTCCACGCACATTTTAACTTTTCCATCTTTCTTTGGTACTGGCACAATGTTTGCCAACCACTCATGGTATTTCACCACTTATAGGAATCTCACATCTATTTGCTTCCTGACTTCCTCTCTGACCTTCTCAGCCCAATCGGGTCACATTCTCCGAAGCTTCTGCTTTACCGGTCTCATATTTGGATAAGTCGGTATCGCATGTTGGGTGATGCTTCTATCTAGTCCAGGCATGGCCTCGTAGGACCAGGCAAATACCTTATCATATTTGACCAATATCTCTTCTAATCTTTTCCGCTCTTCAGCGGTAACCTCACTCAGAATTAAGACTTCCTTGGGGCTTTCAGGCATACCAAGGTTGAATGCATTCGTTTTAGTGGAGTTGATATCAAATATGCTTAAGTCGTGCAAGTTATGAGGAGGAGACTCAGGCAAATAAGCAAAATGATTGTCTTTATTACTAATAAATAGGGGAGTACACTCAAATAAATCAAGAAGATAAATGTCTTCATCTTCTACAGACACTTCATCCTCCGCAACTAGTTTCTTCTCAGGCTCCTTACCCTTCTCGAGAGCCAGGCTCTCCAACTTCATCAGTTCTTCTTCCTATGTCTCTTATTCCTTCTTCGCAACTTCCTCTATCAGCGGCTTCTCACCCAACATATCTTAGAAGATCTCAAATTCGGGCACCACAATCCCGTTAACTTCTACAGGTTCGGGCTCTCTCTGATACCCCGAAGCCTTTACAAAGCACTCTATTAACTTCAGCCCTTTCTTCTTAGCCTTTAGCATATCTTCATCAGACTGGTATCTCAATCCCCTCCGGGTGGTTTGCCCTTTAAAGTTTGGCAATGTTGAACCTTTACCCGGCTCGAACTTCATTTTTTCCATGATCCTAGCCACCCTAGGATCCACCCACTCCTCGAAAGTTGCCGACACTTAGAACCTCGTGAAAGGTTGTATTTCCAAAGAGGCTACAACATTGTCCACCTCAGCTCGGATGGTGACAATCTATCCCCCATACGAAAATTTAATCATCTGATGCAGAGTTGAGGGCATGCCCCCAAGCTTATGAAACCATGGCCTTCCCAACAACAAAGCAAAAGTGGCCGGGATGTCCTAGTACTGTGAACTCGACCTCGTCCTCAATCGATCCAACCGTGACTACTGCGGTAAAAGTACCCTCAACTCCCTGGTTCCTATCATCATAAGCCTTAATAGTCATATTAGAGGGATTTAGATCCGTCGGCTTCATGCCCAGCCTCGCCAAAATCTTCAATGGGCACATATTGATGGATGAGCCATCGTCCACCATCACGCAAGATGTCTTCTTGCCCCTCACTTCATCTCGGATGAACAAAGGCCTATTGTGGTTTCTCCCATCAACCGGGAGTGTTCTACTCAGAAAAGGTTATTTGCAGAGCTTCCTTCTGTACTAATCCGACAAACATTGTGGGATTAGCATCCTCGGGCACTACTATCTTGCTCAAGGCCTCAACCATAGCTTGCTTGTGCTCTCCGGATGCACACAACAACTCTCAAATAATCAATTGTGCTCGGATCTTCTTCAGTTGCCGCAGCACTACGTCTCCCTCAGCGTTCTCTGTATTCTCGGCCACCTATCGGCCTTTTGTCAGTACTTTTTTCCCTTTCTCTGCAGTATCACTATAAAAGCGCCCACTCCGGGTCATCCCATTCACCTCTTCTTCATCACTACTTGAGAAATCCTCCCAGAAATTCTTCTGCTATTCCATCTCATCCTCACTGTTACTATCCCAAATACTCAGGCAAAAGGCTTGGTGGTCGAAGGTTCGGAGGACAAAGTCTTCTGGTAGGCCAGAGTTAATCATATAAGTTGGCGGGGGAACGAAGTGATAGTTGGGCAAGAGGTTGTGGTACGTGTTTGGCTGTTCTTTCTTAGGGTCAGGAATCTTGTGGGAGTCAATCAAGTCTTGGATTTCATGTTGGAGACGGGCGCAGCTATCGGTGTCATGGCTATTTTGTTGGTGGAATGGCAAGTAGTGGTCTTGTTGTAGCGGTTCATGTTGAGGTTCAATGGAGGATTTGGGAGTGGTTTAAGTTCCAATGGTTTCCGGAGTCCTTGTCTGGTTAACTTCTCAAGCACCTTGGATAAAGGTCTACCCAGGTTAGAAAAACACCGATCTTAATGGTAGCAACCTCCCGTAAAGTAACAGGCTTCACACCTGAGGGCCCTCCGATAGTCCTTCTATTCAAACTATAAAACTTTCGTTATTATCAGCTTATTCCTCTTCAATATCCATGACAGTTTCCCTCAACTGTCGGAAATCCGCAATCATGGAGGTCATCCTCCTCAGCTTACCATAAATCGAGGGCTTCGTACCCTTGATAATCAACTTTATTTGGTCATTCTCTGAGGGCCGAGTCTGCATCTTTAAAAGCTGACCTCTCTGTTGGATAATATGACCCATAGCGTCACTATTTGCACAGATCATTGTGTTGTTGTAGCAAATTAACTATATAATAAGGAAATTGCACTCTCATCATTTGTGATTAGATCACCATAGATATATAAATGAAGAGAGGTCCCTATGATTAGTTCCTGGATTGAGATGATATGAGACAGTATCATTCCACGAAGGATTAATCATTAAATATCCCTAGCCGTAGTATTATCGAGACTGGACATCGATAATGCGGAATAGGCTAGTATTGCACTTGTGCGCGTTGTGAGGGCACAACGGCATAGTTCTCATATATATAAGTGTTGGAGACTTATGCAAGTGCGATAGGAGGTCGTGTTTCACCGATGGTACGGGAAACAGCTTCGCTCTGGATAGACCCTTCAGAATCCCATTGGTATTATGAATAGGTGTCTATGGGAGGCCGAAATCAGGTAGGTGTGTATAGTCTTAACCTGAGACTTGCATCGCTAATACTTACGATAATCGATAAACTTTGGATTTGGTGGTTGGGGGCTTTGACCGGTTCTGTGTCTACCACTTCTGGGTTTATCAGAGAGTCGTAGAGTATTGGATGTGATGTCGAGACGGAAGTATCACTCCAGTCATAGTGGAGATGATGTCACGCAGGATACGGTATTAGTGCTCTTAAGTGATGCGCATCCAATCGTGATATTATGACCAGGTCATGAATATCCGATTATAGAGACTAGTTACCAGACATCCGATATGTGTTTCGGACGGGGCAGACACACTTATCCAGCCTCAGCCCTAACACGTGACTATCCGATACTGGGCCGATATGCACAATACGATTGTATACTACGCTTGATATAGATCTAAATATTCTTAAAAGGATATGTACGGAGAATTGGGTAGACTTGGTACTTTGCTAGGAGTCGACCTTGTCTCGTAAATCGGTAGAACGTAGTACTTGGTACGTACGTGATTCGGTTACACCGACGACCGTATTTATAGCCAACTTATCCGGAGATCTCATGGGTCGCTTCCCGATAATCCACCGATGACGCACAACTCGCACTCTTGAATAATCTGGGATTATATAGAAGAGAGAGAAAATTAATCTAGGATTAATTACGGAGATATTTTATCTAGGATAAAATATCGTCGAGAGAGAGATAATGATTAATTTGGAATTAATCGATGAATTAATATATTCGATATATTAAACGAAATTAGATTTCGACGCGGAATTAAAATTAGATTTTAATTCGGGCGAACGAATTAATTTAGAATTAATTCGTTAGCGACGTGAATAGTGAATTCGCTAGGCGTAATCACTTAATTACGACGCAACGGAAAAATTGTTAATTTGGAATTAGTGGAACCCGAGCCCGAGTGTGATTGCGAGCACATTCGTATTTCGAATTCGAGTGCGGCGACGCAAGTCACATCAAGCGTCAAATCAATCGTCACATCAAGCGTCAAATCAAACGTCACTTTGAGTGATGTGACATTTGATGATTGATATGAGTGATTGATTGATTGAAAAGACATGACACATGACATAAAGTGATGTTGATGTGAATAGTGATAGATAAGATGGTTTTTGACGATTAAAAGCAAATGAAATGCAAATGCAAGGGAAATTAAGTAAAGTGAATTTCACTCAAAGTATATAAGATATACTAAATGCATTTCATTTAACATCTAACACACATTTCATCTCTCTCTTTTTCTCTCTTCTTGTTCACGCCCAAGGGGCAAATTGCTCACCGTTTTCTGTCCAAAAACCGTGAGTCCAAGGGGAGCAAGGGTGGGTTTTTGTGGCAAAAACTCAAGTGCTAGCACACTTACGAGTCTTGCGAAGGTGGTAGGGAGGTTCACCCATGAGCCGGGATCCGTCCAACGAAGTTCGGAGCTCCGTTTCGCAGCTCAAAATTCTGTTGACGAAGGTAGTGGACTGCTAGCAGCAGTGGCGCCCTGGCAGTGAGTTTTGTTGCTTCGTTCGGTTCAAATCGACTCAACCGATCGATGTGAGTATTCCGCTACCTCCGTTGGTGTATTCACTCATGTTTTCATGCTTTGATTTGATCTTGGGACCTTAGAAAAACTCAACAATGGCATCTAGAGCTAGTGTTGCAAGCATGAAATTTGTAGGGCTTAAAATTTGGGTAAATTGATTTTGAGCATGATTTGGTTAAATTGTTTGATTGAGCATGTTTAAATGATGTTTAATTGAAGTTTGATTGGATCAATTTCATGAAATAATGATTGGATCAAAAATCCCCAATTTTTTGAGTTGGCCGAATGTAGATGTGTTTTTGGAGATCTTGGATTTTTTGATTTTTGATTCATTTGATGAGTTAGAATCGATTAGGTTGATGTTAATTTGAATCGAATTGGATTGGATATCGAATTGGATTGGATATCGAATTGGACAAAAACCCCAAAAATCTTAGGTTGGCCGAATGGTGTATATGCCCTAATGTCTTGGTATTTTTGATTTTGTGACATTGGATGTGTGTGAAATCATTTAGGATGGTGATTTGATGTCGATTGTAGGTTCGATTGGATCGAAACCGAATCGGACAAAAATCCCTCTTTTGGCCGAGACCTTTAAGCATGTAAATGGGTTTGATTTTTTAATTTATGTGTTGGACATGTAATAATAAATTTAGCATGATTAATTGGAGTAATATTGTGTTTTAGAAATATGTTTTAGTCGATTAATCATGTAACGCACTTTAGGTAATTAAATTGCGTAATTGGATTAGTGTAATTTAATTATTTAGGCTTAAATTGGATTTGGGCTTGAATTGTTGTAATTGGGCCTATTGGGCTTGATTTATCAAGTTTGGTTTAGGCCAAATGGATTGGATCCAATTGGGCCCAAAACCTTAACCATAAAGCCCCAATTGCGACTAATGAACCTTTAAAGTTCAATTGGGCCTAATGGGCCAAGATTGATTTATGGGCTTATGGGGTAAATCCCGGATTGGACTTTGGTTATCGGTTTGACCCGAGTTGACCAAAAGTCCACGCCTTAAGAAATCAATCAAAAGCCCATTGGACTTTAATTGAATTGACGTTGGACGTTAATCGGTCTTTGAGACGCGTTGCGATTAGATTTGGAATTTAAATCGTAAAAGGTTTATTAAATAAAAGTGTAATATTTAATTTGGAATTGAATAGTGTGAATTAGTATTAAGTACATGTTAATTAGATTTAATAATGTAGTTTAATTTAATTCATGAATTCGTACTTTAAGTACTTATTCGCAAAAACGAGTTTGACTCGAAAAATCAAATCGTTGTTTGAACATTGGATGATCACTTAATTATCAGATTAATTAATTTGATTAGATTGATTGATAGCATGCTTATATGTGTGAATACTTGGTTGTGTTGAATGAATAATGTATATCGGATGGATATTAGATGGGTGGGCAATTTTAGAAATTGTTGTAATAAATTCGATTTATTAAATTGGACCTGCGTGTCCAGCCTTATCACCTTTATTCTCTTGTATTCTCTTCTCACCTATTCCCCTCTATGTATATGAGGTTTCTTTAGAAGTGTAGTGTAACGGGTAGAAGTAATACTAGTGCTAGCTTGAGTGAGAAAGGGAGAGATTTGATCTAGGATCAATGTGTTAAGTATCCATCCGCATATCATTATTATTTTATTTCATACTCGCTTTATTATGTGTTTAGAATGCATGTTTAAGGGTGTGTATGATGATGAGACCTAACAAAGATAATTAAATTGGTAGCCAATTTGCACGCGAAAAACCCTCGTTTTATATTAAGCGATTATCCTTCCATTGAATGATTCTTGTTCAAGATCCGATTGGCATTGGTTTGTTGGCCAAAGTCAAGACCTTGTCAATTGGATGTATTTGAATCATGAGAGTTTTGTTCCACATCGGTGTCTAGTCCAAGTTGTGATTTGTTGGCCAAAGTCAAGATCACTTCTTGTCCAAAGACATTGATTACGAAACTTTCCTTGTCAATGGGTCCCGCTTAACTGGAATCATTAGGTTTGTTGTGCCAAAGCCAAGGCCTAGATGATTCGGAGGATAAGGTTAGAAAATGTATTAGATACATTGGCATATGTAATATGTTTAGGACTTGGATGTCCACCTAACCGGATCTGGGAATTGGATTGGATCCAATTGATCTGTGAGATCTACCTGGTTAAGTAGCATACAGCTTGTTGGCCAAAGTCAAGGTTGTATGTTATTTGACAGGATCCTAGCCCACTAGGAAACACGGTTTCCCGAGTACTCCACAGAGGGTTAGAGGCTCGACGAAAAATAGTGGGAGGCAAGTATTGAATTTGCAACATTCGTTCAATTACTCGCCATACACGCTCAAACAAATATCATTCGTCAATATTTTACGTTGTTTTAAAATATATATATAGTTGGACTATATACAAACTCATTCAATATATAGTTGATTTTATAATTGGATTATAGTAATCAATATAATTGAATTAATATTTGATAGTTGATTTTATAATTGGATTATAGTAATCAATATTAAAATTATAGTTGATTAAATAATTGGATTATTGTAATCATATAATAAATAGTACCTTATTAAATGATTAAATAGTTGGACTATTGAAATCAAGAAAGAATTGGAAAGTTGAATATTTAAAATATATAATCCTTGGATTAAATGTTTTAAATGATTTAATTTTCAATTGGGAATTAATAATAGGTTAATTTATTTGATAAAATAACTTATTATGACTAAGCCCATAATTAAGCACAAATAGTAGAACATAAGATCTTTGGAAGATTTATGTGATGATGACTTTAGTGCTTAATTAATATACTTATAATAAATCTATCTTTAGATTTAAAAGTATTAAAATTGCAATTAATAATTCTTGGAGAATTAATTGACTATTCTAGTGGAGAAAAGTCAAAGTTTGCAATTGGGCATGTAGCACCAGGTGCATATCGTTTCGATATTCCGAAACCCAAGGCTTGGCCAAAGGTTTGTGAAATATTGAAAAGATAATTGACATATCCCAAAGTGACTACCATTTGGATATGGAAGACACGAAGGAATTAAAGAAAGGGCGAGGCTCTAACTTTAAAAATATTTGTCAAAGTTATGTTCATGCTAGTATTGAAATTGGATTTTAAATACTAAAGTGTGATACATAAAATATATGTATTGATGTTCGAATCCGCTTTGAGCTGGATACTGACTTCAAGCCGAGATTTCTCTGCGAATCGGAAACGGGACGAAAGTCACTGTTTCGACCGTAGATACCTAAGTTTAGGAACTACCCTTAGGGTATGTACTTAAATTAGGAAATGTTATAATGTAACTAGTTTGACTAGAGACATTATCTCTATATCAGTGTTTAATCCGTTGCGGATAAAACCTTTATATTCTAGAACACTAAAGTGTTTCATTATATAAAGATGATACTGAGATAAATACATTAGATGTAAATAACATATTTATATTTGAATATAAATAAAATCTCAACATATAAAAATGACAAATAAATAGCTCAAATTGATTTGATCAATGAGACTTATTTGTGGCATTGTGTCTAGGACACAATTAAACGAGAATCGTATATCCACACTTTTGAAGAGTGGGTACTAGGACTGATTTGACTATTCAAATAAGGTCTGCGAATCTAGTTTATTAGGTTAAATACCTAAAATACTATTTACTTGGTAATAGTAAAAGGGCCACCGATCTGTTAGCCCTATTCATGGTGAAGTTAGTGGGCCCATATCTAGCTAGGCTAGATGTGAACATGAATATTTCGTGACCTTAACGGATGTGGCATCACGTTGTGGTTATGTGTTTCTTTTGAAGAACAAAAATCGGAAACTTTAGAGTTTCGACACGAAAAAGAAAAACAGATCGGCTATAGTATTATTCCGCCACGGTTAGACCTTAATGGAAAATACTTAAGCAGTAAGTTTCATACGTACATGAAAGAGTACGGTATTCTTTCAGATGAGGACTCCTCCCGTGACACGTCAGTTAGACGGTGTGTCCGAACCAAAAACCGAATTTTTGTTGGACATGATAAGGTTTATCACGAGTCACTCTGAGCTACTATTTCCTTCAATGGGACATGTATTAACAGTGCAAAACTTATTTAGAATAAGGTTCCATATAAATCTGTTTGACAGATATCATATAGGATATGAACAGGAAAGAAACGGGTTTCTCATTCCTGATAATTTGGGTATGCCAGGCATAGCGTTTGGATAATACCAAACTAAGGACCCAAATTGGATAAGTGCCATATAGGTTATCCTAAGGGAAACCTTAAGTATAGTACTTATAAATCCCACATGAGAACAATATAATTGTTGCTCACCATGCGGTTTTCCTGAGAGGAATACCGATATGCAGTGGTCAGTGGGAGGATAGTGATACTCGATGAAAATCGGAGTAACACTGTTCAAGGCACGAAGTCCTTAATGGAACACAAATAGTTCATCTATGATGAATCTATACCATTAATCTTCAAATACACAAGAAACTAGTAGATCGGATAGAGTCAGAAAACAACCTAGGGTATGGGTTTCTGATCTCGCCCCATGAAGATGTCAATCTCATGGAGGTGTACCATCCGACTACGTTTAGAGGAAGTGATACGAGGTATCGACTCCCTGTTATGGCAAAGTGCCATTAATCCGAAATGGATTTCATGTATAACAACTATTTTGGATACTAGTTGTTGTACCACAAGGCATTGTGCCTATTGGTACATTAAACGTCTTCAAGGAAGACATACATGGAAGGCAACATACCAACGTACAAAGCTGGGCTTTTGATGGAAAGGTGTCGTTATCAACATTGTGTTAATAACGGTTCAACCTTTTACCTGTTGCCAAGGTAAATCCATTTTGAAGATGCTTGATGATAACTGTATATTTCATTTATGAAATGTGTCAGTTACAAATCAAAATCGCTTTCCTGAAAAGGAAACCTTTTGGAGGATGTTTACAACATTCTGACGATTTTGTATAACCGACAAACAAGGTTTGCGGGTTATTCGATCCATGTTTGGATTGAAACAAGCATAAGATTCTTGGAACTGTCGTTTTGAAATAATCATAATGGTTTATGATTTGACTCAAAACGAAATAATTCTTGTGTATATAAGGAGGTTAGTGGGAGAGCGCACTGACAGTGAAATTCCCATAAAGCAGTTGGTGAAAGCTTGGCTTTCATAGATATTCTTTCAATAGAAATTCTCCGTAGAATTCTGGGGAGTAACAACCTTTATTCAAGGAAAAAGATCTACTGGGATAGATTTGGAGTTTGTTAACACTCTCTGGAAATCGTACATTTAAAATGTACTTGTATTGGTGTCTCATACGCTTCGAGCATATGGAGTCACAATCGGGTCAATCCTAGTGATAGTCACTAGATTAAAGAAAGACATCATAGTTAGTATCTTAGAGAACTAAGATGCTGTCTTAAACTATGGAGAAGGAGAACTTGAAGTGACTGGGATCACCGCTGCAAGTTTCCAAACTATTAAATACTACGGTACTATAAAGTTTGTATAACGGGACAGTGAGCTGGAAATCTTCCAAGCAAGATAACTGTTGCCGAATAAACAACAAATACGGATTACGGATTATTGCTGCAGCTGAGGCAGCAAAAGAAGCCATTTGGATCGAACATAAATCTAATTAGATTAGATATAGTTCTGTTAGCAGCTGAACTAGGCGTCAGCACAGGCTAAGGAATTAAAGGTCTCATCGACGATCCAGATATATACTTCTATATCATCTGATTGTTCGGATCATACATCGTGGCGATGTGATGATCGTGAGTGTAAATCGCGTCAGACGATAATCAAACAAATCCGCTGACGAAAACCTTTCCTCAGCAATTTGAGCGAACCTTACATAGTTCAAGTGTTGGAACACTTGAGTGACTCGCTACGTGCCAAGTGGGAGATTGTTGGATAATATGACCCATAGCGTCACTATTTGCACAGATCATTGTGTTGTTGTAGCAAATTAACTATGTAATAAGGAAATTGCACTCTCATCATTTGTGATTAGATCACCATAGATATATAAATGAAGAGAGGTCCCTATGATTAGTTCCTGGATTGAGATGATATGAGACAGTATCAGTCCACGAAGGATTAATCATTAAATATCCCTAGCCGTAGTATTATCGAGACTGGACATCGATAATGCGGAATAGGCTAGTATTGCACTTGTGCGCGTTGTGAGGGCACACGGCATAGTTCTCATATATATAAGTGTTGGAGACTTATGCAAGTGCGATAGGAGGTCGTGTTTCACCGATGGTACGGGAAACAGCTTCGCTCTGGATAGACCCTTCGGAATCCCATTGGTATTATGAATAGGTGTCTATGGGAGGCCGAATCAAGGTAGGTGTGTATAGTCTTAACCTGAGACTTGCATCGCTAATACTTACGATAATGATAAACTTTGGATTTGGTGGTTGGGGGCTTTGACCGGTTCTGTGTCTACCACTTCTGGGTTTATCAGAGAGTCGTAGAGTATTGGATGTGATGTCGAGACGGAAGTATCACTCCAGTCATAGTGGAGATGATGTCACGCAGGATACGGTATTAGTGCTCTTAAGTGATGCGCATCCAATCGTGATATTATGACCAGGTCATGAATATCCGATTATAGAGACTAGTTACCAGACATCCGATATGTGTTTCGGACGGGGCAGACACTTATCCAGCCCCAGCCCTAACACGTGACTATCCGATACTGGGCCGATATGCACAATACGATTGTATACTACGCTTGATATAGATCTAAATATTCTTAAAAGGATATGTCCGGAGAATTGGGTAGACTTGGTACTTTGCTAGGAGTCGACCTTGTCTCGTAAAAGTCGGTAGAACGTAGTACTTGGTACGTACGTGATTCGGTTACACCGACGACCGTATTATAGCCAACTTATCCGGAGATCTCATGGGTCGCTTCCCGATAATCCACCGATGACGCACAACTCGCACTCTTGAATAATCTGGGATTATATAGAAGAGAGAGAAAATTAATCTAGGATTAATTACGGAGATATTTTATCTAGGATAAAATATCATCGAGAGAGAGATAATGATTAATTTGGAATTAATCGATGAATTAATATATTCGATATATTAAACGAAATTAGATTTCGACGCGGAATTAAAATTAGATTTTAATTCGGGCGAACGAATTAATTTAGAATTAATTCGTTAGCGACGTGAATAGTGAATTCGCTAGGCGTAATCACTTAATTACGACGCGACGGAAAAATCGTTAATTTGGAATTAGCGAACCCGAGCCCGAGTGTGATTGCGAGCGCATTCGTATTTCGAATTCGAGGTGCGGCGACGCAAGTCACATCAAGCGTCAAATCAATCGTCACATCAAGCGTCAAATCAAACGTCACTTTGAGTGATGTGACATTTGATTGATTGATATGAGTGATTGATTGATTGAAAAGGCATGACACATGACATAAAGTGATGTGTTGATGTGAATAGTGATAGATAGATGGTTTGACTTTAAAAGCAAATGAAATGCAAATGCAAGGGAAATTAAAGTGAATTTCACTCAAAGTATATAAGATATACTAAATGCATTTCATTTAATTTAACATCTAACACACATTTCATCTCTCTCTTTTTCTCTCTCTTGTTCACGCCCAAGGGGCAAATTGCTCACTGTTTTCTGTCCAAAAACCGTGAGTCCAAGGGGAGCAAGGGTGGGTTTTTGTGGCAAAAACTCAAGTGCTAGCACACTTACGAGTCTTGCGAAGGTGGTAGGGAGGTTCACCCATGAGCCGGGATCCGTCCAACGAAGTTCGGAGCTCCGTTTCACAGCTCAAAATCTGTTGACGAAGGCAGTGGACTGCTAGGCAGTGGCGCCCTTGGCAGTGAGTTTTGTTGCTTCGTTCGTCTTCAAATCGACTCAACCGATCGATGTGAGTATTCCGCTACCTCCGTTGGTGTATTCACTCATGTTTTCATGCTTTGATTTGATCTTGGGACCTTAGAAAAACTCAACACTCTCCAGCGGTCTACATAGTCTTTAAAGCTCTCCTCCAGTTTTTGCTTAGTATTCTCCAAGTCACGGAGCGATAAGTCGATCTCTAAGTCTGTAACATATTACTTCAGAAAAGCCTCAGCCAGTTCCCTCCAATCTTTCTTAACCTTTTTCTCGAGGCTGTGATACCACACTATGGGTGCCCCCTCGAGTGACATCCCAAACATCTTTTGGACTTGGCATTGTGATAGGCCCACTGAACTCATCACTGAGAATATTACCACAGATGGACCCTCGGGTCTCCATTTCCATTAAATTTGGCAATATCCTCGAAGGCCATCTCCTTATCATCCAACAAGTCCTCATGTTTCCCCTTCAGTTTGGGTAACCGACTCCATCTGATCACGGAGCTTTTGTATCTCTGCCTTGAGACCCAACTATTCTCCCTGCGACATATTCAGCCATATCATCATCAAAACACAGGAGCATCATCATTCATCCACTTGGAGGGCTCTCACGCCTCTCATTTTCAGATCCTCCCAAAGCGCGGGGCACAGCCATATTAGACATAGCGGCAGTCAAGGCTTGCAGTTGTTTAGTGACTTTGGTGAGGTTAGCTTCAATCTGATCAATACGAGACCCTTCGTTGACTGATTCACTCATGTTTACTAATGGCCTTTTGATCAGTCTCCCCTCTTCCCTAACCCGACGAGAATATATGGTGTATTTTAAGATCGTATGTCAGTGTGTATGCGTGCAATACATGTAAATATAAGCTCGTAAAATTTTTATACTAATTGGCCCATTATTATTCTAAAGTGTTCAATCACATTATTACGCGGCGCAAACGTGTCCCAGTTGAAAAGCCCAACAGGTTTACATTTTACGATAACATGGCTAAACAACTTCAAATGATAAGAGGCCCACAAATAAAATGGCTAAACAACTGTCAAAGGACACGAACTCGTCCCAGTTTAAATGGCCCAACAAGTTCACATATTTTGACAAAAGGTCCAACTGGATCCAAATGACAACGGTCCAAAACATAAACATAAAATAAATAATTTCTATTAGTTCTACGACTAAGGTTCTCATATGGGTTTACAAGAGTGCAGACAAAGGCTCTCGTTGACGAATGATTGCAACAACTAGGACTCCCCATTTAAGGGTCCAAGTGACCAAGTGAGCGCACCTTTTTATACCTTTTGGTATGTGCCAATGAGTTAAGATGCGTGACTGACTGTCAAATGAATTTCCCATTATAGATTCCCCAGAGAGAGGGTGGAGTGAACTCTATTGAATACCCAAGCCTTTTAGGCTCTTATCGCTTGGTGACAGGAATAAACAACGAGTCCTCCAAATTAGTCCATCACAGCAAGCTACGAGTATATAGTTATCTAGGTGCCCTCACAGATTTTCCTTGTAGAAAGGTAGTGAATGAAGGAAGACACCAAACTATTAACAAGCTTTAATAATGCCTTCGATTAAACCCCTTCAACCTACTATAGACACGATTAACTAAAGCATAAATCACAATCACTACAAGACATTATTTCGAGGCTGATTCTCTATCCCCAGTGGAGTCGCCAGACTGTAGGACACAGAAATCGACAACGTTGTTCTAGGCTCGCGGTCTAGTTGCGAGTACGGAATAGCCCGTGTGGGAACTATACCGGAGAAATAACATGGAGTCGCCACCCAGTGTGAACTGGGATAAAGATTTAAGGACGCACTCACCCCTCGCAAGGGAAGACCTCAAACCATTGGGTTCGGAATGGTTCCTTACTTATGTCACTTGTAATGATATGATTTGTGCAATAAACTAACCGAATATACTCAACATGTATGCTCAAAGGTAACTTAAATCTAGTCCGCATTCATCAAAATAAATCTTATAACTAAGTTCGCATGCTTTAAAAATAAGTCATTATAACGGCAAACATATAATATCACACAACGAGCATGTTGAATCATCCAACGCAAAGAACAAATAAACAATTACTTCAACATAAACATAAACTAAATTACTAATGCGAAATTAAAGAACTAAATCATGCATAAAGAAGTAACATAATGACGCTTAAAATTAAACAATATTCTAGACTAAATCATGCTTAAATAAATAAATAACGTACTAACAACCTAATCATGCTCAAATACATGGTTAGATGAAACGAAACATGTGTCTCTCAAGTGGTACGTGGCATTGTATCCCGATTGCAGACCGCACTACAGTCCATTCGGATTCGGCTACGAAATTTACGTCCGAGTTTCCATCCGATATACTGCAAGAGGGAACACATATTTCATTCATCTGGAAATCACATCATGAACCAATCCACAATACTCATGCGAAATAAAATAATAAAATAAATAGAAAATAAAGGAGAATAAATAAAAAGGGTGCCCTCAGGCCTAACCTCTTTTTTCGTCTCTCTGAAGCGCATTACACGGCCGTCAGAAGAGTGGATGCTCTGTAACTCTTCCGGTTCACTGGTTCAATATTTTTGCTCCCTGTTTCACTGTTTGGGCTGCTGTTTTCACTCCGTTTTGCTGTTGTATTCAAGGTATTTTCTGGTCACTGTTTTAAGGTAATTAAGGACTGTTCTTACTATTTTGGAGAGGGTTATGGGCTGCAGTTTTTATCACTGTTTCGGGGTGAATTCCGGACTGTTTTGGGCAGTTTTTTAGGTGCAGTTTCAGGCAGTTTTTTGGTGAATTCGGGGACTGTTTTGGGTAATTCTTTAGGTGAAGTTCCAGACAGTTTTTTGGGTTAATTCGGGGACTGTTTTGGGCAGTTTGTGGAGAGTTTATTTTCTACAAAATAGGGTAGTTTTGAGGGCTGTATGTGTGCAGTGCAGGGGGTAGTTTTGGTGATTTGTGGGCTGTATTTGTGGTCAAAGAGAAGGCTACGTTGAAGGCAGTGGGCTGAGTTTGTTTACTATTTGAATGTGAATGGCGAGAGGTTACGTGAGAGATCTGAGTGCTGTTGATATGTGTGGATTAATGAGCTGGCTTGAGTGTGGGTGTTGAAGGCCAACACGTGAATGAGGGCTGGTGAGGGCAGATTGCGTGAGTGGGGTAATGTGATAGTAAGGGGGAGGCAGGCTAGGCGTGTGGAGGGTGCAGGTTGTGTGGTGTGAGTGGGTTTCGTTGTTGGCAGATTTGAGGCGTTGATACGTAAGGGATACATGAGGGAGGCAGCATGTGGCTGATGTGAGGGATACGTGAGGGAGGCAGTAACGTGTGAATGGACCAAAGTAGGTGTGGGGGTGGGGGGTTTGATGAGGCAATGTGAGTGGAGGTGTGCAGGTGTGTTGTCGAGTGGGAATGGGCTTAGAATATTAGGGTTGATTTCGTGAGAATGAGCCAACCTCTCTAAGGTTTTGTTAAGGGTCCTTTTATAGGTAAATGGATGGGGACTTCCTTATTTGAGAAGGAGAAGGATTTATGCATTAATGGGAGATATTTTTAATTATTGTGTGATAATTAGGGAAGTGGTGATTGATTTGATTTGATTTCTCTTCTTTTAGTTAGGGATATAATTTGATTTAATTAGGCAAGGGATCTATGGGATTTCTTTAATTTAGGAAGGGGATTTGGTTTGATTTATGCATGTGTTTAATGTGTGTTTTGTTATTTGGGAATGTGTTAGGCGTGTGGCTTAAGGTTATGGGCGTGTGGGTTTGGTCCATTTGGTGGGCTTGGTGTATGGCTTAGTGGTGTGTGGGCTTGATGTGTGTCTTGCGGGGGTTTGGGCTAAGGATGTGTTTTGAAACGGAGGTGAGGTCTAACAAGCAACCCAAAGCTAATCAGTGATTGAAAAATCCAACAATATGTCAATTCTTGACTATTCCTTCCGACGCCCGATTATTACCTAAAGAGGTAGTGTCTGCATATGAGACTCATAATCGGAACTTTTATGTAAAACTACAGTGCCTATACAAACGTCAATGACTAACTCAACTGGATAAAATATACAAGCGTCTAATGCCCGTATCGCTCGCACAGACCGGACAATGAATAAAATGAGATCATATCGACAGAGGGTAGTGAGTCTATCCACTACAGTAGGATAGGATCTTATATAAGCACCATGTCAGTTTCAAAACCATAGAAATATAGTATAAGTGTTATGGTGTAAACATATCATATCGAAGCATGAAAGAAATCAATGTATCTTATACATAATATAATTCTTTTGAAAATAATCTTTCCAAAACACTAAGTATGTCTTAGTCAAAAGCTTATCTTTTGAAAACATAAGTGAAGTTCAAAAATATATCTTTCAAACAGTTCTCTTGAAATATATTTTTCAAAACATTTATCAAGCATTCAGTATCCGAGTCGCGCGCACTAATCAGACAATGTACAAACAAGACCATGTTAATAGAGTAGTAGGCCAGTTATTTTCCAATAGTCATACCTCTATAACAAGCACCTCGGTGGAAGCATAATCATAAGCCATAAATTATGAAAATAAGGAACATGTATCGGGACAGAAATTTATCATCAAACACCTCGACGGAAATATATTGATAATCATATAATATGAAAATATAGATCAAACGTCGAGGAAAAAATATTACATTAACAAACGTCTCAGTGGGAAGCGCTGTGATATTTCGTAAAACATAAAAACATATGGCAAGCATTAAGATGAAAATATGTCTTTATCATTACTGGAAAAACCAATTTATCTGAAATCTTTCTTTTTCTAAAAAATACTTTCATGTCATAAAATCAAATATCGAAAATCACAATGTACTCAAAGCATCATAAATATTAGAAACCAAAAGCATTCATAAAATAGAAGGCAGAGATATTTATTCATGTTTCAAATACATCTTAGAACATGTGCTCATTATCGTCATTTAACAAAAAGCTCACAAGTCGGGTATATCACATAATACATTCAAAATTATCAAACTTTATCGAACGACCAGTATGTTGGAAGACATTAAAATCATATCACACACGCATTAACGACATACATTTATTTATTTTTTTGTGAATATATATATACACATATATAGATCAATAAAACTGATTTTGCGTCGTTGAACCAAACCACCAATATTCGTGACTTTAGCCAATCTAAACCCTAGCCGAACCGAACCGAACAGAACCGAATAGAACCAAAATGGTTCCAACGGTTCGAACCATAATCCATTGGAGCCGTCAGTTTCCGTGGTTATAGGTT